>CAJQZP010001207.1:1402500-1680000 GCA_907164705.1 Parnassius apollo | reverse complement strand
TATATAGACTTTCTGTACATATAATGGCGTTAAACAATGTTGGAGATTTCTTATATAGACTTTCTGTACATATAATGGCGTTAAACAATGTTGGAGATTTATTATATAGACTTTCTGTACATATAATGGCGTTAAACAATGTTGGAGATTTCTTATATAGACTTTCTGTACATATAATGGCGTTAAACAATGTTGGAGATTTCTTATATAGACTTTCTGTACATATAATGGCGTTAAACAATGTATTAGCAACATTTGAAATCACTATTGCTAGTTGTATGTTCTTTTTTAAGAAAAATATATTAATATGAGGCCTTTTAGGCAGAGTCAGAATAGAATTTTAGAGCAAATCGTATATGAAAGACGGTCGGAGGCGCCGAAGTGATTCCTTATACAACATGTATCGCTCACAGAGACAATAATTAGTAAAATACAATCTACCGATTATGGCATGACCATAGAACCGTACGTACACGTCCTAATCACACCGCGTACTAAATAAGGTATAGTAGCTACTCGAATCTGTGCTATTTAGCCAATCGAGGTCCCGTATCGATCGAACACGCTTAACTTTCCATCGGATGGATGTCTTAATTTTTCCGTTTTGCTTATTTGGGTACGAAAGTCTCAAAAGGTCTAATGACCATCATTATAGTATTGAATTCATTTTAAAGCTAATGAAGGAAACATCATATGATGTTTGGAGTAATTTTTGGGGGAGGCTAATAATAATTATTAAATAATGGAATTAAATTATTCCAACCAATGTTAGCGTCTAGATTGTTTAATTGTAAGACTGCTACGACCTAAAGCGGTCTAAAGCTACCATTCAGTGACTGCATCTATAGACTTTCTAAGCATTTCACTACATCGCTTAAAATAACGCAAGAAAACTGTCACTCACGACACCTTCACATAACCTCCACATCAAGGTACGTGTTTTTCACAACTAAGTGCTAGCATAAAAATGCCGGTTACTCTGTTGCTTATGCATATACGATTCAAGATATAATATAATCGATATTTCATCTTTAAAAAAAATTGTAAGCATGATTGTGGTACGCGGAAGCGGTGGCCACTTTAAACTAGAAGAGACGATCGCAATGCAATCGATATTATTTTTTACTGGCAACCAAAAACATTATATTTATAGACTGGATCGTAATCGACGCAGTTTATGGTTTATGCAACAGGAACATACTCGCTTTGATACTCAAATTAGTAATGAGTCCACTTGTTAACTACTAGTTCACTATGAATTTTCCCTCGGACGTTATGTTTATTTTTCACTAATTGCTATCAACCATGAAGCAAAAGCACCAACGTGAATATTTAGTTTACATCTAAGAACGAATGAGTATAATAATATCGAAAGTATCTAAACACTTTTAAAGATTCACTTTACAGGCAAAGACTTTAAAATTCAGTGGCTGCGTATGAGAATCCACTACCCTGTATCATCCCGTGGATGTCGTACGAGGTGACTGAAGGAAACTGAAAAAGGAATTTGGCAGTGCAGCATCTTTCTGATAATTATTAAAATATTAAATAACTACGATTTCCCCTATAACCGAGGCTTATGTTCAGCAGTGTACTCCTTAAAGACAAAAACCTACAAAACTTTAATGCACATAGTACATATAATTAAAGCAAAATAAAACTATTATAAAATTAAGAAAAATAAGACTAATATGAATGTATTACCTCACGCTCCTTGTTCCCGTAGGTGATACCCAGGTTGGGCATGGCGCGCAAAATGGCGACCAACGACTGAATGGTATTGCTGTAAACCACGGGCCGGTATTGTTTGAAGTCTTCATTCGTAAACCCACTTTCGTGAATAATTCTGTTGGCAAAAACATATGGGTTAAACAATGTACTGAAAAAAGTTTTTTTTTTTTTTTTTGTAAAATTGAAGTGACGAATATGCTTACAGCAGTCCGCCTGAAAGCAAGTGACAGCAACAGTTTATAGACACCAGCGGCCAACATCACACGAAGAAGACTACAATGCTTTGTCGCCTCTGAAGACTAAGATGGAATGCCTCCTCATTCGTTTACTGGATCGATTCCTATCATTTTTAATATAGGTAATTTTTTTATCCCAAAAATAATTAAAACTACGTATATTACAGTAACACTAAATCGGTACAGTCAAAAAAAATTAAAATGGACTGTAACTTAATGTAATAAGAATTTTAAGAGTGCAGTTTTAATTGTATTATTACTAATTCTGTCATTCAATAAAAATAAAGAAAAATGAACTTTATTTCATGCACATTAGTCTTTGCGTTCGTGGATTTGTAGTGTGACCACAACATTCTTCCGGAATAAGTAAGTATAATTAATTTGATAAATAATCGGTGCATAAAAATGTTTACCTAAAAATTCAGTGTACGTATTATGATTATAACATAATATACTAATTGGGGCGTCTCAGGGCGTGCGTTAATTACGTTACATATTGTATATATATATATATATATATATATATATATATATATATATATATTTTATATATATATATATATATTCTTTTCTTTTAAAGAATATTACTATATAGGAGAAGGCTGGCGTCACTCGCCCCTTTTTGGCATCGGTCATCACGGAGTGCAGAAGCCCTGCTCGAATACCTAGCGTAATTATTTAAATCGTAAATTTTGTTACCTTGTTTTAAACTTTTAAGTTAGTTATTATTTGTTTGGCCGAAGGCCATTAAAATCTTTTTAAAAAGTCAATCTGTGTTTCTATTTGTAACAATATAGATTCTATACCCTTCCGAGGAGTTTTCTCGGGAACTTGGCCGTCGATGGATTGTTGCTCCTGTTTTATCACTTAAATAATAGTTTGAAGTGGATTTTGATTCGTAAAAGTGATGCGATTTTGTGAATTAAGTGTCTGCGCGTGTAATCTATTAGAGAAAACTACAAAACAAGTGCTTCGATGTTGATATAAACCTCAAGTTATTTGATCGCTCAGGCGCCTTATGAACCTGAATTACTGTCGTCTTCAACTATCCGCAGGGTTAAGCTGTCGTCAAAATCTCCCAAAAACTTCGCAATGTGACGCACCAGCATAGTGGGAAGAAAAAAATCTATAAAAACGAAGATTCCGAAACAAATGATAGGCTCAGATGGGATAGAACCCAGAGTAGTAAAGCCAGTTAAATAAAAAAAAATACCCTTCCAACCAAAGCACAGAGCAGTGCAAACGCTGCTACTTGAGGGCACAAGTTAATAGGGTACCGGCCCGGATGAACTTCTAGGAGAAAGAGGAGTCCCACCGCCATAATTCTATTGCTTACAGATATATTATATATATGTTTTTACGTCGTAGAGCCACGCTGCAGCAATATTATAGTTGTGGCACGAATAGGTCGGATTGACCGTGGTAGGACCATGCTCTAATAGAATACCAGAGTAAAATAGCAACTTAACGCTGTTGTGTTTCGTATAGTGAGTGTAGAGAACCAGAATCCCTTGACTTGATGAAAAATCAATCCATTCCCTCTTAGTCCTAAGGGGTGACGCGAAACGCATTTTGAATCTTAATTGAGGATAAATGTGGATGTCTATGGGCCACAGCATTCACTTACTATCAGGTGGACTGTGTGCTCCTTTGTCACACACTGCTATAATATATATATATATATATATATATATATATATATATATATATATATATATATATATATATATATATATATTTTTATTTAAGGTTTTGTAACACTTTAAACGACAACATGTCACTAGTTCATATTTTTGGTGTAGGTACTTGAATACGAAAAGTGAGTGAAGTTTGACGGCTCCTTGGCGCAGTGGCTTAGCAATGAGTTACAGCGCTGGGGCCGCGGGTACGAATCCCGCACGGAACAAGTATTTGTATGGCCTACAAGTAATTGTTTCGGGTCTAGATGTTTGTCCTTGAGATATTTATGTTTGTAAACTGCCTCCACGATACAGTAGAAAATCCTAGCGCGTTCTAATGTTTTATAAAAGAAAAAATCAAAGAAAAAATTTTTTTTTCCAGTTTTAATATATTACTTTTTTGCATTACCAGTCCGTAACAGTGCATGATGGATTTGTAGATTTGGAACTTTCGCGCCTTAGGATGGAATAGGCGATCGCAGAACCAGACAGGTCACACCTTTGACGGTGCTTCCCGTCGCCAGTATAGTAGGCGGTAACCAGATTGTCAACATCGTCTCTTAACCCGGGGACTGTCAGGTTGGGTCATCCGTGATGTTTTTAATAATCAACATCACCCGTGACGTTTTTAAACGCGGGCATTTTTAAGAATTACAGTGCGATGTTACTGTGCTTCTCAGCAGCTAGAGCTAACAACCTACTCCTTTTGTTTCTTGTCTATTCAGTAGAATTGCACTTATATTGGGAATTAGATGTCGTCAAAGACAAAAAAGGTAAATATGACCCATTTGTACAGTCGGTGTAACTATTTCGTGCCAATTTTTATTGTTTAGTATTTAGTTATTAAGTTTATTTATTATGTATGATTTTACTAATGTCTTCATTGAAACACGATGGATAGAATGCCAAGTCTTCGGGAGAAATGAAAAAAAAAAACCAAAAAATAAATATATTACATTAAGTAACAAAGGGTGGGTTAGACACTGTGGACGAACTTTGTTCTACGTACAATGTAAGTCGGAACTCAAAAAATGGCCCCTGATCATTTTTATGGAGTTTTAAATATGACCGCTATCGACGCATATATAGTATACAAAAATAACTATTTACAAGATATAGAGCGACGCAAATTTTTGAAAAATTTAGAACTTGCACTTCTGGATTATCTCTTGAGAACTCGCAAAGACGTATTACGTTTGCCCAGAGAGATGAGCAAAAGAATCAGGGACTTTGCAGAACCGTCAGAAGAGCCACCTGCTAAAATTCCAGGTGTAAGGAAACGGTGTCAAATATGTGCTGCCAAAAAAGATAGAAAAACTACTCACACCTACCGCATCTGCAACAAGTTTATTTGCCACTGCAGCGTATGTGCTGATTTACACGCTGACAGTGATTAATTTTAAGACTTAAATGTAACTTTTAGTTTAGATTTTCAAAGATCAAACTTAGACTTTACAAAAAGTAACAAATAAATATCAAGAAGTTAGTTTTCTGTTTGTTTACTCATAAGATTAAAAATTTTAAGTTTTTTGTTAAAGATTTTTATAGCCATGGAAAATACATAAAAATATATAAGTATAACACAATTTTTTAATGTTTTCATGTAATTTTTATAGTTAAAAAATGATTCATCTCATCTATTTGAGAAATTCATTGAATTTCCTATAAAATGTAGAAATTACATACATTTCAAAATTCGGGTCATTTTGACCCACCATACAGCAGTTGTACTTCTTTTTTACCGTACCTACTCACGCCGGGTTAAAACATTCATAAATCGAAATGGAGAAATTGATAATGATACCTACTCTTTTTTCAGTGATTTATTAAGAAAAACAATTATAAAATTATTTTATAATTATATTATGTATTTTATAATTATTGTAATTAATTAAATTTATAGAAGCAAAGGGTAATTGAATGACGGTTATATAGAAGCTATTAGTTCCACCTGCTAAAGTTAAAATTTGAGCAGGAAACAATATTTTATAATTAAATGGAAGAAACTATCAACGAATGAAATATAGACATTCCAGCAGGATCTCTTCGCTTTAATTAGTAAAACCATAAACAGTGTTAGTTATCGAGTCAGAACTTAGTAATATTAATTATATTTTATAAGTGAGCGGTAAATCTTTTTTAGCGAATTTTTATTGCAAATATAATCGATATGGATCCTACCACAAAAAGAAACACGGACGAAAGCCGTCTCCATAACTCGCTAAGAGGCTATGAGCTTCCTTATAAAAGGGCAGTGAAGAATGTTAAAAAAAAACTTGTTATTTATATATTCGTCATTAGCAACAAGCGCTAGTATGGTTCACTTTTCTTTTACAATAATTTTGAGAAATAGTGGATAAGGACATAGGTCGTAATTTTGCGAACGCAACCCAGCCGAGTTGGATTCCTCTATTCACGTTCTTGGTCGTAATTTAGATTTACAATTTTTGTCCCAGGTAAATATAATTGTCAACTGTATCAGTGCCAGGATATTCCAGGAAGTCGGCCATAATGCTCATATTACATCCATATATAGTCGCCTAATCGAAGATACTGCATTAATATAAATATAATCCTCCAGACCAAATTTCGGTCACGGCGGCCAGTCTTAACGGAGTCTAGCTATCTGCGCAGGACAGGATTATATTGCACGAATGTATGAGCTATCACAGGCAAAGGTGAACTCTGTTCCCTCTCATAGTCCGATTGAACGCCAAACCGACACGACCGAAGAGATCAGCCGCAAGACTACCAACTTGTACGTGCTTTCCGAGGCACGAGGGTGAAACAACCTCCCCAAATGGACTGACTCGGGGATGTTACTGAAAATTTCTTGATAGCAAAACTCAATAAGTAGCTTTTTTGACACGAGGGATACTAATTCAGTACTTTATGATCAGCAGTCGCGTTTATGACCACTAGACCAACGAGACAGTCATGGCCTTAGTATACACACATAATGATTTTTAAGCACTTTGTCATAGTGATATTCTATCTGACAACGCAAAACTTGTTTGGATCTGTGATGTTAGCAATCCTAACGGTGTTTGTGGGTGTTTAAAAGAGACTCCATAACCATTCAAATTACCACATTCAAAAGTTTTCTCATAGTCCACATTCAAGCTCTCACTCGTAATCTCGTCTGGCATCAAAAATACAATGGATTTTAATAACCAAAAAAATTCAATTGGTACATGTATAAACAAAGTAAGTTAAAATTTTATTTCCTACAAGTTAAGTGGGTTAAGCATTTAATTCATTATTTATAGCTACACCTCCATAAAATTACTAAAAGCAGCGGACCAAATTTAGACTACTTTTTACCACTTACAAACAAGCAATAAAAATGCGGTCTCTTAACAATGGACTACGTCACTAGTTGTTAAACTTCGATACCATCGCAATGTTCTTCCATTATCTACTTGGAGAAATGAAACAATGGTAACACTTCCAGCAACTCCCTATTTTTGTGAAAAATGTTACGTTGTATACATTTCGATATACATTGCTTAAGGAATGTAAGCTGAAGGCTAAAGAAGCTTACAAACTGTTGTATTTACACACGTCGGAACGATACCTCACCACCCATTCCCATCATAACTGCAACCGACTTAACAAAGATCGGCTAAATGTTATAAACGTTTTAATTTTTTTAATCATTATAAATATTATTTCTAATACTTTATTAACTCTTGTGTTTGTGGCGTAACTCGCTTCACTTAGACCTACGCAAATCCGCTACGCGCATGAAGATTAAGCCACACGCTTATATCACGCCACAACCAGTTTTAATTTTTATTTTTAGTATCATCAACTTACCTATGTGAAAGATAAAGTAATTTAGCTCTGATAGAAGTTGAACTGTAGTTTTAGTTCTAAATCATTTAAGTAACTGAAACTTTTAATTACAAAAATATTACATCATACTTTTTAACCATAATAAACGATGAAACAATGAAACTGTATTTGACAATGCTGAGTCTATTTGCTATTGATATTGTTATCATTAACTTCTACAACGGTTTTAGAACAATCTATAAGTAATTTTAAAATTTTAAGATATAATTAATTATTGTAAGACATGCTGGAAGACGATGGATGCAGGTGGCTCAGGACCGTGCTTTGTGGAATTTCTTGCGGAAGGTCTATGACCTATACAATACTGGACTTGTGAAGGGATGTAATGATGATGATTATGAAGTAATAATTACATTACTTCTTCACTTATTTGGAACAATTACAAGTGAGTGTAAAAACAGCGTTTCTAAAAAAATACGGTTCTAATTAGCGATTTTAAATAATTTAAAAGTCATAAGTAGGTGACTTACTACTTTTTAATTACTTAATAGATAATATTTTAGGAATACTTCAGCTTCAATGACTTTAAACATCTAACGATGCCTTAATTCACTTTTTTAAACATTGACTATAATAAAACCGAATAACCAAAGCTGATACAATCGCGAGGCTATTGACGTCACCCTTTAAATCTATGCTTGTTTCGTTCACACATCCGGGACAGCAGTGACGTCACAGAAAACGTCAAATCGTAGAACACGCAGATTGACGCTTTTGTACACACAACCAAGCTGAGAGAACTAACAGTTTACGCATGCTGTTAGTAAAGGAGAAATGAACGTTGCTGTTATCTCTGTATTGGCAGTGTTCGAGGTGCAGCTGTGGGGAAGGTACATAAAATTCACCGCAGCGCACGCTATACCAGAAGCAGAATAGAAAGGCCTATGTAGAACAGTGGACTTTATACGCTGTATTATGATGGCAATGATGACCATATAAAATACAACAACGTTATGCTGTTATTTTACATTGCTAATATGTGAAAGCGCTGTCTTTTTCTTCCGGGACTTATTGATATACTACAGATATAATATAGCTGTAGTGTGTGATATTATAAGTCGAGAGTAATTCTTACGATTTTTTCAATACTAAACTAATATAATTTAAAAAAAAGGGTTCTATTTAATGATTTTTTATATTTACGCGAACACTACAAATTGATTAAAACTACTTTAACGGATTTTATCGCGTTTAATTTTAATTATTTTTATTTTTAATTCCCGACGTTTCGGGTGCTTCCCAGCACCCATGGTCAGTGGAGACTGAGGTGACTGACGTCCCGATATCATTGTTTAATCCGGAGTAATTTCAGCTTTTTAAGGGTTCTATTTTATCTAAGACTAATATAATTTTTGTTTTTGTTTACCTAAATTAAAATATCTTAAATATACTGAGAGGTCGAAATTAATATACATATTTCTTAAAAAATTTATCTAAGTGATTCCTACGGACCTAAGTTATAAATTGCTCTTATGGCTAATTATTATACTTATAGTACCTACATCCAAATATATATACATACATTATACATAAACACACGCCTGTCACCCAGAAGGATAGGCAGAGACTACAGACTTCCATTTGGCACAATCCTGACACACATCTCTTGCCTCATCCACATCCATATACCTACGCATACATGCTCGTCGGTTAAGGGTACTCCTAATTTGGCCCATTTTCAATATATCGCCAATTTGGTCGATAAACTTTCGCCTAGGATAGGGCTGCCATACGTCCCGGTACACCGGGACATGTCCCGGTTTGAAGCGTTGTGTCCCGGTGTCCCGGTCAACAGGTCATTTGTCCCGGTGTGCACACAATTCGCAAGCTACCCCTGTGTAGTTAAGTGCAGCGTCTGCGATCGGCGAGTGGTTGAAGTGGAGCGGAGTCGAGCGAGCGAGCCTAGCTGCCTTCTTTGATTATTAACACGTGCGCGTAGGGTTGCCAACTTTTTCAAAGGAAAATAACGTATATTCCTTTCAGACGGTTATATACACTATAATTATTACTATTCCACCGAAACAACAAACGTTGAGCATAGAGTACAGAGTACAATATATACTGGAGACATTGACTGACACTTGACTGTACTGACAGTACAGATTTTTCGAAAGTTGTATGATAATGTATTTTGTTGTTATTCTGTTCTGTGTATGTGTGAAAGTATAAAATGATTGGAAATTCTGAGTAATGGACTGAGTTAAATTCAGAAATTTGGCAGAATTCTTGTTTTCATTCAATTCACACAATATTTCACGCATAAGTTAGAATAAAGTATTTTAGATACTTTTTTCTTATTCAAAAGTATAAAGTATAATCAAGCAAAATACCGTAAGATACGTTATTTTAAAGTATAGTTGGCAACACTACGTGCGCGTCCCGCGCCGCGTGCCCTCCGCCCTCGCGCCTTGAACGTCACGCGTCGTCGCAGTGTTTCGTTTGATTGCTTTAGAGAACAACGTACTTAATTTGCGCTGCGCGTTATCCTGTATTTCGTAGTTTAGTTTTTTTATTGCCAGTCTGGTATTTTGCTAAAAAGTCATGCCAAAAAAGAAAGTGTTTGTTTTCGGACGATTATACTAAAGAGTGGTCATTCATTAAAAGAGGAAGAAATGATTATGAAGCCTTTTGTTCAATTTGCGGCTTTCATATATCTGTCAGTCACGGCGGTAAGTCAAGTGTCAAAGACCATATCCAAAGTAAAAATCACAAGACGAAATTATCAGTTGCATCAACTTCTAGAGATATATCGACATTTATGATCACGCAATGTACTGCCGAAGACATGTTAATATGCGCTGCCGAACTGACCACAGCTTATAAAGTCGTAAAGCACCACCAATCGTTTAGCTCTTTAGATTGTACGACAAAACTGAATGCCGTAATGTATCCTGATTCAAGTATCGCAGCAAAACAATCAACTGCAAGAACAAAAGCTACTGCTATCATTAAACACATTTTAGCTCCACACTCGATCGCGCAAATTAAAACAGAAGTCGAAAAAGTTCCTTTTTACGGCATTTCAACCGATTCTAGCAATCACAAAGCCGAAAAGTTATTTCCACTGCTGATACAGTACTTTACGGAAAAAGAAGGACTGCAAATTAAATTACTAAAAATAGACTCATTGCCGAATGAAACATCTGATACAATCACTTCATTTTGTATAAAATCGTTGCAGGATCAGAACATCCCCGTACAAAATATTGTTGCTTTCAGCGGGGATAACACAAACACTAACTTTGGCGGAAGAGATAGGTACGGAGTTAACAATGTTTTTTTTAAATTAAAGGAGATTTTGTCCAAAGACATTGAAGGCATCGGTTGCCCAGCGCACGTTCTGCACAATACAGCGTCCACTGCTGCCGATGTGATGTCGATTGACGTGGAGTCTATTGTTCTGAAAATTTTCAAGTATTTTTCCATATTCACTGTAAGAGTGGAACGGCTTAAAGATTTTTGTGAGCAAGCAGCAATAGAATACAACAATATACTCTCACATTCCAGAAGTCGGTGGCTTTCACTACTTCCAGCAATTGAACGCATACTAAAGTTATGGCTGCCATTGAAAGAATTTTTCGCTAAGGAAGCAAAAGCCCCAAAAGCTGTAGTCGATTTTTTTTGCTGATCCCTTATCAGAAGTTTACACACTTTTTGTGCACTGTCAAGCATTTCTGATTGAAAAACAAATTAAAAAGATTGAAAAATCAGTTATTACCATTGTTGAAGTGAAAAATGTATTACAGGATACAAAAAAACAGTTGAGTGACAGATTGATAAATAAATATTTAGGCAATCAAACAACACAACTTTATAACAAACTAAAGAATGAAGGCACAATTAATACAAGTCAATCCGAAACATTTGACAAAGAAACAGGAGATTTCTTTAACACTGCTATATGTTATCTCGAACAGTGGACAGAGCCGATGACAAAATTTGATGTTTTCGCTTGGATGATTTTAAATGATATTCCTCAATGGCAACAAGTAGAAGAAACTACAAAATATTTAAATGAAAAGGATATAGGAATAGATGATTCAATGTATGAAGAATTTATGTACTTAAAATCGTTTATTGAATGTGAAATCAGCGATGAATGGAAAGCTAAAAATATGGAAGCAAAATGGAAACACTTTTTTGAAAAAACCGAAGAACTGGAAAGAAAAGCAAATCTTCTTAAAATGTGTCAATATATTTTTGCAATCCCAGGCCACAATGCTCACGTAGAACGAGTGTTTTCGTTAATTTCAGCGCAGTGGACGAAAGAACGAAGTTCACTCAGTGTAAGCACAATCGAAAGCATCATTCAATGCGTTTATAATTATAAAATGTCATGCACGGAATTTTATAATTACGTCAAAGGGGAAAAGGAATTACTGAAAAAGGTTAAAAGTACAGAGAAATATGAATGGGCAAAAAAAAAGGACGTAGTGTAAGAGTTTCTTATTTTTTTGATTAAATTTTCTTAAATATTACCAGTGTTTTTGTATAATCCATGATTTACCCTATTTCTGTTCTAAATGTCCCGGTCGGCGTCTCGGAATTTATGGCAGGCCTAGCCTAGGACGTCCCTATTATTCGCCTTTACCAAATATGTACACGAAAAATTAATAGTGAGGCAACGGTATTAGAGAATATTAAATTATTACCGTGTAGTGCCGGTGTAAGAATATTCACTACCCCATATCATCCCGTGGGTGTCGTGAGAGACAACCTTTGATCAATAATACCAATTGTTGATCGAAGGAGACGGCAGAGGAATACAAATCAGGTGATGGGCAGCAGCATCTTCCTAATAACGACTAAAAGTTTTAAAAAAAACTGTGGTTGTCAACCCGCTTGCCAAAAAAATTTAATCCTAATTTCGTTTTAACTTTGTTGAACATTCGTGTTCATGTTTTAACTGAGGACAACATATACGCAAAAAATGTTTACAAAAAAATGGCGATGGAAATGTTTACAACACAGATAAGGTGAATGAGTAATCAGGTTTGATTTTATCTGCGTTCAATACAATTCAATTTTCATAGGAACTTGTTCTAATTGGAAGGTGTGAACTGTAAATACAGGGTGGGCCATAAGTTTTTTTACTTTTCAAACTAAATTAAAATGAAAACTAATTACATCAGGTAAAAAGCGTTTATTAATTATGAAAACAAATAAAAAGGGAATTTATTTTTTAAAATTACATCATCCATATGTGTTCCTTCATTATTTTGGCATTGCTGTAACCTGGAGCGAAAATTTTCAATGACGGCCTGACAAGTGTTCCGAGAAATGTTTTGCATTTCCTCGCGAATACGTTGCTTCAATTCCGTAACAGACACGGGGTGGGTCTCAAAAACTTTACTTTTAAGGTATCCCCAAGAAAAAAAAATCCATTGGGGACAGAGGAGGCCAGTTAATGTCGCCTCTTTTGGATATCACTTTTTGGCCGAAAATTTCTCGAACTGCATTCAATGAGTTATTGGAGGTGTAACATGTTGCCCCGTCTTGCTGAAACCACGATCGTTGATTAAAACCATCAAAATTTTGTAGCGAGGGAGCAAAAAAGTTTTGTAACATGACAATATACCGCTCTGTATTCACTATAATAGTGCGACCCCTTTGGTCTTCAAAGAAGTAGGGCCCAATAATGCCTCTTGCTGACAAAGCTGCCCATACAGTAACCTTGGGTGAATGCAGGGGTTTTTGATGCTTCAATTTTGGATTATTGTCACTCCAATACCTGCAATTTTGCCTGTTGACATCCCTGTTAACGTGAAAGTGTGCCTCGTCTGAGAAAAAAATGTTGGTAAAGCTGGTAAACCTCTCTATCATTTCGTTGGCAAACTGCAGCCTGGTAGTGTGATCTTGAGGCATTAATGCCTGTACCATTTGGATTTTGTACGGATGAAAACGTAAATCTTTATGAAGAATGCGGTTTAAAGATGTTCTGGGCACATTTAAGACGCTAAACCGCTTTCGAGTAGAGAGTCTCGGTTGTTCACGAACAGACGCTCGGTCAGCAGGTCGGCCGGATCTTGGTTGTTTTAAAGTTGAACCTGTCTTTTCGAATTTCTTTACCCAACTCTTAATCAACTGAATCGATGGAGCTTCATTTTTATGGCGTATATTGTAATGATTACAATATTTTCGTTGCGATATTGTCAAATAATCGTTTTTTTTTTTTTGGAATATTCGCGTACGCAGAACGCACGTTGTGCTCCGGTGAAGGACGCCATGACACTAAATCGGCTCTTTCATTTCGTAAATCCCCCCCCCTCCCCGCCGCCGCTCCCCGACTCAGCTACCGATTCCAAAGTTAACGGACTTTTGGTCCATCCTGTATATGTACTAAACAATGTCGAAACGAAACACGTTGGCTGTTGTTACTATGCATACAAAATAAACAAAATATTTTATTGGTCCATTATAATTTACTTTTGCCCCAATTGTAAGACTAGAATACTAAAAAAACAAAACCGCAGTTAGACCTATGCTGAAGCCATTTGCCATTAGGCTATTAAGAACATGATATTTAGAGCGAAATTACCAATCAGATAGCACGACAAACTTTTTGTTTGGTCTGTAAATACACAAAGAAAAAGAATTTGCGCAATAATGAGACCTAGCTCCAAATCCATTTTTCGCCTAGCTAAGTCTCATTTCCTGGCAAATTCATTGCTCGCATAATAGTATCAGTTTTTTTAATGATGGTAGAGCCATGTGGAATAAATATATCACGAGAGTAAATCGGATCCAATCGCTGTTTTCACCATTGAAATGGTTAAGTGCAACTGTAAGTATTGATATATTTTGTGTTTAACCCTGAAGGAAGACATTGCACGAAACCTGCACTGTGTGCATATAAAGCCCTTGAGCTTATTAGTGAGGTCTGTGTCAGTACCTCTCAGTACAGAGAGAAGGTCTGTGCCAAACAGTGGGACGCATGTAGGCTGTGACTTTGCTAACTTTGCTTTACAGTGAAAGGGACAATTATCTGTTAATAGTGATTTTCCGCTTAATGATAGTTACCTATGCACTCATCAAATTATTTTTATGACAACAGACACAAAACTATAATATCATAAGAGTTTAAAAAAACTCTTTTAATATAAAAATGGGTCGATTCGACCAAGGAAGGACCACGCTCTCATAGAATGCCAGCGTGGGACGGCGGCTTAACTGCCGCATTAATGTTTCGTTGTTATGGTGAGTGTAGAGAACCGGAGACCCGTTTTACTGGAAACGAGGCATTCCATCTTAGTCTTCACGGGTGGCAACGGCGTCTGCGTTTTGATTCTTAATCGAGGATAAATGTAGACGTCTATGTGCCACAGCATCCACTTACCATCAGGTGGGCTGTGTGCTCGTTTGTCACCAATATTCTATAAAAAAAAAAACATAACACGCATTGATCAGGAGTTGTAATGATCCTAATTATTTTATTTTATGCTGGTAATGTTGATTATACTAAGATAAAGTTATTAAATTATTGCATTGTGATCGGTCCTTGATATAAGTGCAAATTTTAAGTCAATTGATCATCTACAAATTGGTGAAAATTACATTAAAAGATTCCGTTTCCATGTCCGTGACATTGCTGACAAGCTGCAGGAAAGTCGCCTCCGCTGGTACGGCCACGTCTTACGTGTTTTTCAATCCGAAGCTAATAAAAGCGTGTAGCATTACACCAATAATTTTCTTGTAATCAAAACGTAAGCCGTCATCACAGAATAACTTGAATAAAATAACAAAAATCAAATATTTTAGGCGTATAATAATGCATTGTATGCGATGCGCTACGCAGACAGACTTCCAAGGGACTAATACGTCCATGTTGGGAAAACAAAAGCAATGGCACCGCTGGTGTTAACATGGCTTCAAGCATTTAATAAGTTGGTTTATTGTTACTGTGACCTATATGTTATGGACCATCTCTTTAAAAAAAAAACTTGATCTTCTATAACAATGGAAATAGTAGAAACCGATATTCCAGCGCCCAATAAAATATTTCACCTTCAACCAGGAATTAATTCGAACACTTTTCGAAAATTTTTGTTCCGTGCAAAAATTAACAAAACGGAACAATTATAAAATCTCTTCGGTGAAGGTCTATCACGGATAGTTTTCTTAAAAACTATTTCATGTAGATGATTTAAATTTGGTAGTTTCGAGCGTGGTAATTAATATAGATGGGCCGAATATTCGTTTTATATTCGGTATTCGGCAGGTTTACCGAATATTCGTATTCGGCCGAATATTCGGCTAAATCACCAAATATTCGTTAAAGTGGTACTCAAAGTATCCACTGTATGGAAATGTACGAATTGAGTAATGCTATGTCTTTCATCATTTTACTGTTGTATATATATTTATGGGTTAAATCTACTTGTATAACGATATGTTTTTGAGTCACTGTAGGTTTATTTCCAATTAACCTACAGTAAAGCAAATAGAAAGCTTGATAAAATTTTGTTTGGAACCAAACAAAGAAACATTACATTACAGTCGTTAGTTTCTCTAAAACTGGTCCAACTAGTAGATCTCCTGCCACGGATTTTCTTCACATACTTATCAATTTTCACTAAGAATACTTTTTTCTCACAAAAATAGTCAAAACATAAGCATGTGCCGACAATTTGCTCAGTACCTACTAGATGATGCAATAACATGTCAGGTGTGGCGGTGGAGCAAGGGGAAGGCTCTGGCGGTAATCCCGCGCGCTTTACGGTAACAAGTTACGACATAAATTGGTTAGGTACCGAGGTGAACATGCCGAATAATGTTCGGCCGAATATTCGTTTATTCGGTGAAATCCATATTCGGCCCATCCCTAGTAATTAACCCATTAAATAGCACCATGGTGCATCTGAGCTTATTCATATATATATATATATATATATATATATATATATATATATATATATATATATATATATATATATATATGGTACTGATCACAAGATCAAGGTTTTAATTCCGGGATGGGCCAAAATCAGTTGTTGGATTTTTTTGTAAAGAAATTCCATCCAGCAACTCTGAGTCAGGAAGTTGGCGGTGCTTCAGCCCCGTGACTCAGAAAGCACGTAAAGCCGTTACTTCCGCGACTGATTTCCTTTCGGTCGTGTCGGATTATCGTCCCATCGGATTATTAGAATGAGACAATACTCGCGCATGTACTCGGACACTATAATCCTGTCCTGCGCAAATGGCTTGTCTCCGTTAAGTCTGGCCAACGCGACCGAAATGCGGCATGGAGGACATCATTGTTATATATAATTTATGCTACGAGGTCATGACCTGTGTGGAACAGATGTAACGAAAACACGGCAGTTTGCTTTCAATTCGAAATACACTGATTCGTGTTCTCTCTGTCTCAAAGCGAGCACACAATGGACTGTCAAAATTAATGAAAGTAATGAGTTGATTTGAGCGATTAGTCGTCTCTCTCGCATGCGTGTGCTATTTACCGGGTTTTCGATAAGACGATCGCTCCCTATCTAACCTGTGGCAAAATGTTCTATAATGAAATATAACTAAAGCAATTACTATGGTACCAAAAGCCGTGCTTTGCTCTGAAGTTGTTTCCGCGTGCGCGGGCGCGCGGGCGATACGTTTTTTATTTTTTTATTTATTTAGGACAACCAACAAGACGTACACGAACACAATGTAAATACTACAAATTACAGGAAGGTTTATATCTAAATGTCGTCTTAATTAAAGGTTGCCACGGCATGCAATGTGGACAACGAATATGTTTCTTAAAATTTACACCTTCACTTTTTTTACGTTTGCAAGTTCACTTCACATTTCAATGTTTATATGTTTGTTTTTGTTGTATCTGTCGAAAATTTATGCTTTTTTAAAAGATTTTTAGTGAAAATGGAGGATAATTCATGCGCCATAGTTTTCACGTAATCAAATCTTTCCTCAAGAACGAGAGACTATTCAATTTAGAATATAAATATTTTTTTTGTACATAGTTTGTTTTGTACTTTGTTCATGTATAGTATTGTTTGTAAATATCTTTTTCTTTCGCTCAAGCAAACCCAAAAGGCTTTTTTCAAAGCCACCAAAGGTATGCAATTGTTGATATTTCATATAATCTATCTAGCAGTAGTATGCCTTCTGTGTGCTTCGTTAAACACGTTCTCGACAGCACTGAATATGATACTGAAGAGCGGAGACAGATCAAGATTGGTATATTTTTATAAAACTGTTAAAAACAACAAAACCATATCTTGGGCTTGCCCCAGTTTGGAGCCCTAGATTCGCCACTGCCTATATACGTAGCCGAAGATACAGTAACACTACGCAATTATTTTTTCTACTTTTTGACATTTAGTAAAAATTACTTACAGCCTACTTTGAATTTGAAGATCCAAATATTATCTTCAACAGACACACTTGTATGGCGCATGAATTTTATATAGCCAGCAGCAGCGGCCGGCAGATGTTCTGCCCTATCCAATAAGTGGCGAGTAAGTTTTAGTCCGAATTCACTCCAGATTTTTTACAGTGTCAATATAAAATTTACTTATAACTCGATCACACGCCAACTGTCGGATCCAGATTTTATGGTAATATTTTACGAATATGGGTCATTTTGGTCCATAAATAACATGGACTTGTTATACTACTTCGTATGTACCGGGTCATTGAACAAACAAAATGGCACTAACTCCTTGGTGCGGAAGTGTTGTGGAGCACCAATGCGTGTCGTGCGTCCGTACAGTGTTTCCACTTTTAGATATTTTGCACTATTTTAGGGTAAATCTACTAATATTGAGGGGGCTTTATGCGTTTCTTCAAGTTAACAGGGTTTTGGATAATTTGAGGTAAAGTCGAACTTCAGGTAATCCTGTTTTTTACACCCACCCAATGTCAATTTTTTTAAGATTTATCGAAGAGGATAGCATCAAAAGAGCTAGAAAAGTGTAGAATGAAAAAGTTTCATTCTGTTTATTGGAATAACGGTATAAATTTTACTTAGTTACATATTCGTTATTCATATGTGACTAAGTGGTATATTTGAAAATAAGAACGTCTTCTTCTTCACAAAACTCAAGATTTTTTATCGTAAAATGATATTCAAATCTTGCAATGGTGTCCTTCTTTTAAATATTGAAAATAAAGTGCAATAAATAAGGCAATTTTGATTTTTAACGATAATTTTGGGAGTATTTCTACAGGTTCTAGGATAAAACCGAAATCATAAGTGGAAACACTGGTTTCGTGGTAGTTCATGAGTATTTAAGAGATAGCGCTGATTTATTCTACGCTTAAACGGTGAAAAAGTTTTGTTCGCAAGTCCATATCTTTTCATTTAATCGATAATAAATATATAATTTGTTAATAATTTGACTCCTCTCGATAAAACAAATATATTGTGTGAAAATGATCATATCCGGTAAAGTCAATCAGGAGTTACTCGATAAATAACAGACGCACCAAGGATTATAATATATAGGTAAAAAAAAACCTATTTTGATAAGGGGATGATTGAGAAGCAGTTTGAGATTTAAGGGGTATTAAGAATACTCAATTTTATGAAATTGAAACCAAATTATATGATTTTAAAAGTAAAAAACTTCCAAATAAAATTAAAAAAGATGAATAGAATCAATCGTCAGCTTCAACATTAACAGGTCAGTCCCGGATTTCGACCATAACCGCCCACATAGGCGTTATGATAAAAATAACATCTAAAAGATTAGGTTCATGTTTACGTTAAATAGCCATATCGATGATAAATATATAATTTGTTAATAATTTGACTCGTCTCGATAAAACAAATATATTGTGTGAAAATGATCACAACCGGTAAAGTCAATTAGAAGTTACTCGATAAATAACAAGACGCACGAAGGATTATAATATATAGGTAAAAAAAAAACTATTTTGATAAGGGGATGATTGAGAAGCAGTTTGAGATTTAAGGGGTATTAAGAATACTCAATTTTATCAAATTGAAACCAAATTATAAGATTTTAAAAGTAAAAAACTTCCAAATAAAATTAAAAAAGATGAATAGAATCAATCGTCAGCTTCAACATTAACAGGTCAGTCCCGGATTTCGACCATAACCGCCCACATAGCCGTTATGACGAAAATAACACCTAAAATATTAGGTTCATGTTTACGTTAAATAGCCATATCGATGATAAATATATAATTTGTTAATAATTTGACTCGTCTCGATAAAACAAATATATTGTGTGAAAATGATCACAACCGGTAAAGTCAATTAGAAGTTACTCGATAAATAACAGACGCACGAAGGATTATAATATATAGGTAAAAAAAAAAACTATTTTGATAAGGGGATGATTGAGAAGCAGTTTGAGATTTAAGGGGTATTAAGAATACTCAATTTTATGAAATTGAAACCAAATTATATGATGAAATCTGAAAATCTTTCAAATAAAAAGATGAATAGAATCAATCGTCAGCTTCAACATTAACAGGTCAGTCCCGGATTTCGACCATAACCGCCCACATAGCCGTTATGACGAAAATAACACCTAAAATATTAGGTTCATTTTTACGTTAAATAGCCATGCTGCAGCTATATTATGGTTTTAGCACGAATGGATCGGCTCAACTATGGAAGGACCACAATTTCATAGAATACCAGCATAGAATAGCAGCTCAACGCTGCTGTGTTTCGTATGGTGAGTGTAGAGAACCGGAGACCTTTTTAACTGGAAACGAGTCATTCTATCTCAGTCTTCAGAGGTGACAACACATCTGCATTTGTTTAGTTTAGATGTCTATAGGCCACAGCATCCACCTACCATCAGGTGGACTGTATGCTCGTTTGTCACCCTTAAATAAAGGTAATATAAAATAAATAAGCATAAAAAGTTATTCCCAGAAGCTGAACCTACAATGCTTGCCAGTAACAATTTGGATATTTCATTTAAAATTTCACATTTTCTGTCACTATATCAGCGGTCGCGTAATTTGAATACGCATATTTAAGGCTTCACAACGATAAGAATGACTCAAATTTCGTATAGAATAACATAATTGAAACTCATTACTTACCTAAATAACTTTTAAGTTGTTTGACTATATATCTGAGTCATCAACCCGTAATGGCCCAAATAAATTATCGAAATCTGCCAAGCTACTGCGGGTAATACCGCAGACGCACCGTTAGTCTACCATGGCTAGCTAAACACAATATAATTTAATAAAGTGAAAAATTTCACTAATATCGAATGTCTATCTGAATCTATAGTCAGCAACACTTTTCCTGTGCCCGTGAGTCATATATGAACATTTCTATTATTTAACTATTGTGTCTATTTTGTAAACAGGGCAACGAGCACCAATTTTCTGAGTCACATCTGTAGAATTTTGTAAGTACAACCCAGGGTGTTGTCGCTGAGAAGGAAATGAATAATCAAATTGAAGACAAAGATTTATTATAAGATTTCTATTGTTTAGAATAATTGGATATAAAATGTAAAGGAAAATTTCATTACCGCCGATAAATTACACTTTATTAATAAGGTATTAAGTTTACACCCGGTTCTTGAGAGGCTGTCAAACCACTGGTCAATCAAATCTTGGGTTGCAGTACTTATTGGTGGTTGGGTTGTTGACTTAAGAAATGTCAAATCAATACTCAATAGTAAATTATACCGCAATTTTGGGTTTCTCAAAAGCAGATAAGCTCATTTTCATAGATCAGCGTTATGTCAAACGTCAAGTTACTGTTGGAGATTGGCATTTTAAGCAATAATCGTTGTGCTATAAGGTTGTGTAAGTAGGTTTTGGTAAGTTTTTCGCAGTTATAAGCATAAATTATTAAATTCGTATAAACAAAAATATTCAAATAATGTACATAATAATAATATATGTATAGATGCATAATATTACAAATCGTAAACAACATAAAATTCTATAGACTCAGTTTCAAGGCACTCCCCTTGTTGCCTGAGACAGTATCGGAATCCTCGGCGTCGACATATCGAGTGACGTGCAGTTTCATGGTCACTTGGAAGAGAAGGCCAAATTGGCCTCTAAAAAGCTCGACGTGCGTATAGAGCGGGACAGTATTTCATGCCGGCACACCGCCTGCAACTATACAAGGCGCAGGTTCGGCCGCACATGGAATACAGTTCCCATCTCTGGGTTGGGGCTCCCCAGTACCAGCTCCTTCCACTTGACCGAATCCAGCGCAGGGCGGCTCGAATCTTCGACGACCGAGTGCTTTCCGATCGGCTCGATTTACTGGCGCTGCGAAGAGATGTTGCATCTCTTTGCATTTTCTTTCGCATATACCATGGGGAGTGCTCTGAGGAATTGTTCGGATTAATCCCAGCCGCCAAATTTCGTGAACGCACTACGCGGCAAACGTCCCGATACCATCCACACCATCTGGATGCTTGGCGGTCCACCACTGTACGTTTCAAAAGGAGTTTTCTTCCGCGTGCGACCTCTCTGTAGAATAGTTTACCACCGGCGATTTTTCCGGACCGATACGACCTGGGGACCTTCAAGAAAAAAGCTTACTCCTTTCTAAAGGGCCGGCAACGCACCTTCAATTTCCCTGGTGTTGCCGTTGATCATGGGCGGTGCTAGTCACTTAACATCAGGTGAGCCGCATGCTCGTTTGCCCCCTCTTCTATAAAAAAAATATTCTTAACAAAAGGATTATTTATTACCTTAACAAGTAACCATCGTTTTTTAATTCTAGTGATTGGATTTTCCTGCAATAATGCTTGTGGCCAGGGGGAATCGCCTTCCAATGCCAAATGAACAAAGGTTATAAAACTATACTCGATTTTCAGATAGTTAATTAAATAGTTAGTTTAATAGACGTAATTTGTATTTATACAATCCTAACCGCCGTGGCATATTTTAGGACTAACAAGGAGAATGGGTATATTATAACAGTCTACATTACGACCCGAACAGCATCTTATTTGTAAATGGCTCAAATCCTAGGTCAATATTTGTGCAACAAATTATTGTAAACTAGTTTAGTATACTCTAGTAGATCCAAAATCGTAATCAACGAAAAGATTGCGGTAAGTTAAGTTACCAGCGGGACGGTTTTGCCTTTTATCTTATTTACCTGGAAACATTTAGCAACTGAAAATTCACATTTTACAAAAATACTAATATTGAATAGTATAACCATGTAGACACAGATTTTGAGTCTAAAAGCCTTTAAATTTTAGAGGATGTAACTTTCAAATTAGTTAGCTTGCTATTTATTGTTCTGGTGTAGATGTAACGCAGCATGAACACCCATTCATCACTGACTATCTAGACTTTCTTACGAGTACAAGGATGCTTTTATTTTCTATTTTGCCTATCTAGATGTTACCGTTTCAAATGAGACATCTGAAAAATCTTGATAAAAATAATGGAGATGCAATTTAAGTACCTACATAACGCGTCATTAAGAAGCGTGCCACACATCTTAATCTCGTACAAAATTTCTACTAATGATGTCATTGAACGAAAAATCAATCATACTTAAACCTGCTATCAAATATGATTTGCTTGATCATTTGATTTACGGTAATCATTAATTAAAAATACCACCTTGCACACCGACAAAGAGATTTTTCAATAAATTTTAAACACCTGTCGACAGTATTTTAAAAAAAACAACATTAATGCAAAGCTTCGATATTACAGTGATTGATATCACAAGTAATCTTTTATCGCCGAAATGTTAAAACACTTGTTGACAAGTCGTACAAGATAAGCTGATAGAATTCACCAGATGGGGACCGATAGTCAAAAGATTATGCAATACCGAATAGGTATAAGTATTAGCGATAAAAAAGACCTACATTCATTTAATTCTCACACAGCACAGTAAGGAATTACAAGGAAAAATGCCATAGGCTGCTAACATATTTAGGAGGAAAAAGGACGACAAACAAGACAATACAGTTTGCCACAGAAAGGCTTTGTCTCGTAGATACCCTACTTAGTACTTACCCGGCACGGAATAACTAATAGTACTCATCTTCGAAGAATCTGTCTTTCTCGGAAGCACAACACGAAACGTAGCAATATACACTTTTTCAGCTCTACATTTCTTTATAGAGCTGTAATCAATTAGTAGTAGTTAGCTCTGAAATATGGAAGTGCTCTTTTTCGTCCCCAAAAATAATTTAGGAAAAACGTAAAGTATAGGTGAACCACTATGTGAACACACGAACAACGAGTGTAGAGTAGCGTTCACACATCAACATATTGTTTAGAAAACATACTTGAAAATAAAATTTTATTTTATGAATACCTGTTACACCCGATATCCCGACACTATATTGTGTCAATTTGGTTATTTTAACTGGGACCAAATTAACTTAGCACAATCTTGGTATATAGTAGGTATATTAGTATAAATAGTCACATCCATCAAACCATTACCATACAGAGTTGCTTAGTAAAGGGGAAAACGGGATGAAAAGTTATGCTAATTTCCTTTAAGCAGTTATAACTTATTTTATTTTTTAAGTCGATTTTAAAATTTAAAAAGCCGATGTCTAAGTACACGCCGTAAATTTTAATTCCCTTCACCAACAATGAAATTGTTAATTGTATACGGGTTGTAATTTTGCTGTAAATAATAAAGTAATTAATACATGGTAGAGTCATGCTGCAGCTGTATTATGGTAGTAGCGTCAATAGATCGGCTCGCCCGGGGAAAGACCACGCACGCACGAACACAGAATACCAGCGTGAAATAGCAGCTTAATGCTGATGTGTTTCATATGGTGAGTGCAGAGAACCGGAGATCCTTTTTAATGGAAATGTCCATTCTATCTTAATCCTTGGGGTTGAAAACGCATATTGGGTTTTAATTCTTAATAGAGTACGAATATAGATTATTATAAGTAACAAAAACAGCATCCACTTACCATCAGATGAACCGTGTGCTCGTTTGTAATCCTTATTCTAGAAAACAAATATAAGTAATGACGTACTCGGATTCATTTAGTGCGAATAAGAAACTTTCAATTTTAAAAATTAGGACAAAGTAACAACTTACAAAACAATGACTACTCACTTCATTTGTTTTACTATAGTACTCTTGCCCGACTCTCCAGCACCTGTAAAAGGAAAGAAAGGGTTAAGTATACAAGAGTTATTTCATCCATCATTTATCGGTTATATATGTTACACACTTGACATCGTCTACTATGGACTCGTCGTCAAAATACACCTTTAATTAAACAATCTTGTTTTGGTAAATTTGTGACTCACACTACTGCACTATCATGACTTGAAATGACCCAAAAGGAGTCAATGTTTTGGAATGTTCTCTTTTTGAAACCGACGGTAAGTGATGATGGCAAGTCCATAATAAACGCTTGCTCAACCGCCGCACATAAAACGGCAGTGATATAAAAACGGTTAATTACCGAACGAATGTAAACCATTCATCTCGTGTTAAATGCATGTCTCACTGCTAGAATAAAAATAGGTTAGAAAATAAAACCGCAGAGCTGTGGAACACGCGTAGAAAACTTCGGCACACGTAAATGTTTTAGATTATTTTAAATTTTCGCGATTTTGTACATAGAGAACTAGAATTATGTGCGAACTGCATATAAAGCAATACGCCACTTTTATGTTCCAGCAAAGCTACATTACATCTTCGTGAATTTAAAGCATGATCAAAATGATCTCTTTCACGAGAATACTTAGTAAAGCTCGAGGCGCGCGAAAGACAACCTTACGAGGGGAAACCCTTGATTTAGAGCTAATGAGGCTGACCGAATTTATACATGCACAGTTAAAATGAACTACTTAAAAACAAAAACCATAAAAGAACAAAACTAGTCATAGTCATAGTATGTATATATCAGGTAGAAAAACAAACATTGGCTCAATTTTTGCTGAACCAAAATTGAGTATTACGCTCACCAAACCTCCAGGCCAACATAGTGGTTATGGATAAATGTTTCATGAAATACGTCATTTGACGCAACCTTAGATGCTCTAAATCCACTAGTGGGTTCAAGTTTAATTACGAAGAACTAGACTGGTGTATTTATTTTCAATTATTGATACTCATATTTCTGAGTTAATAATAAAAATACGTATGGCAATACACAATACTGTATAAGTCCGTATCTACCTCAATAATGAAAGTAAAGTTAATGTAATTTTAAAATTATCATGAGGTATATAATTAATAAGAAGTATGTTTGGGGTGACTCTATATATGGTGAGAAATTGCGTGATAGAAAAAATGTCGTTTGCAAGATTTTGTGACCAGGAAAATAGTATAGAATGCTTCCGTGGTTTGGGCACGTAGAATGCATGAAGAGAGTGTGACAAAGCCAACTTGTGGCCTTTCTTCATTAATTCTTCCTGCAGAAGTGGCATAGTCGGCAAGGGTCTAGACGGAAGTTTATCGACTCAAATTACGATATGTTGAAGATGGACAAAATTAAGAGCGCCCTTAACCGATGACCATATATGCGAAAATATATGGATGTGAAAAAATCGAAAAAGGTGAATCAGAATCGTGCCAAATGGAAGAGCGAAATCCCTGCCCTCTAGGCGACACGGGTGAAAGTTTATGCATGTATGTATTGTATGTATGTTATTATTTTTTAATGGGAAATTATAAGTCTTATAGTGTTGACTTCTTTAGCTCTTTTCTAAGAATAACTTACTTTAACAAAATGAAATAAATGTTTGATACTCAGTTATAATATAGTAATAAACTTCTTTATTTCATTTAACCTTTGTCGAGCTCCAGATATGTTTCACACAATTATACCTAGCTCGTATAATGAGTTAGGTGGGCGTCGCAAAACGAAGCCTGTCAAATACGGAACGGGTCCCGAGAATCCTGACCCCAGTCGTATCTAATTGGCCAGCCAGCGCGAACGGCCGATCTCTGACCCCTCGATACACATATTATCACTTACACTGAGTCGGTCTTCTCATTTTCCGATTTAGTGTAACTATTGCAGCATCAAATACCAACTAGATAGTTTCTGTAAAGTTGTATTTGGTCATAAAACTTGTCTTTTATATAAAAATTATACGTGGTAGAGCCACTATACTAGACTACTAGAGACTACAATTATATTCCGGTTGTAACACGAATGGATCGGCTCGACCGGGGAAGGATCACGCTCTCACAGAATACCAGCGTAAAGTAGGAGCATAATGCTGCTGTTTCGTGTGGTGATTGTAGAGATCCGGAGACCTCTTTTACTGGAAACGAGGCATTTCATCTTAGTCCTCAAGAGTGACAACGCATCTGCATTTTGATTCTTAATCGAGGATAGATGTGGATGTCCATAGGCTACAGCATCCACTTACCATCAGCTGGACTGTGTTCTCGTTCCCTTATTCTATAAAAAAAAAACAATTGCCGTGCGTTAGTCCCACAAAAATTCGAAAATGGCTCGATCTATTTCAATAAATTTTTGGATCCGGAAGATGGTGCTGTTGTCAAGATCAAGAAATCACCCATGCGAAACCGGGGCGGATTGCTAGTTTGAAATAATAATTCTGGGTATACGTAAAAGTCTCCTTAAGGTTACAATTCCTGTGCATGTATTATTCACGCATGATAGATAATAACATCTTTCCATACAATTTGTAATTCTCAGTGTTTATTGCGGCTTCAAATAACAATCTATTCCGACTTCATAAAGCGTTACTAACCAAGGCGAAAGTATGAAACGGAAAAACTTTCACGGAAATATGAAACATCAATATTTTCATACGAATATTTTCTTTGCCGTAGATAGAAGTCGACAAGCCGGCCGAAACAGTGTTTTTGTGATATCATCGTGATAAAATCGACGATCGCATGCTCGTGATACAAGAGCTGTCTTGTACATCCGACGCCTCTTCAACGTTAACATAGTGGCATGTTGATCGAATTAAGTTTGAGATGGTTTAATTAGTTTTCAAGTTCAAAAATGCAATTATGTTGCTATATGAAGTGTTATAGACTAAAATAGTAAAAATAACGCTAACTCTATGTTTCATTTTGCAACTTTTACTATAAAAATTAGTCTATAATGAATTAATATTTAAAACGTGGATTCCGTGCAGTTTGAAGGCCCTAGCAGAATTTGACAAGGACAATTTCACATTGGCAGTACACCTTTCACAACCCTTATCGTAATTTTAACTTCTTATCTCCGTGAATAAATGATTTATCGAACTAAAAACAAAAATATAATTTGGTGGCGGCGTAAGCCAATCCGCTACTTCATATCAGCTGGTAGTGGGTGCAAACTCAAACAGGAGATAAATAGGACCATCTTCCTGATAACTAATTAACAACAAAAATCTGTGGGTACCTTAAGCACAGAAAACAACTAAGGCACTAAGATTTGAACCTGTGATTGGCTGTTATCAATGAACTTTAAAAATACAGATTGTAAATTTTTTGGAGTAGTCATGAATCTATGCCAAGTTTTGTGAAACAGCAAGTGTTTTATTATTCAAGAGTTAAGTATACTATGTAAATGTATTTTACTTTTACGGAAGATGTTTTCTGATTGACCTTTTTTTAATGATTTTTTTTTATTTTAATACTATGTGATTTTATCTTTTCTCTGTTAAACTGGGTGTTTCATTTTTGTCATTGAAGTATTTATGCAATTATACAGAAAAATGCCAAAAAATCGGAAAAAAAATAATTTATATAACTGAAGTCTTATTACTTCTACACAAATATTTTTCCATGCATTTATAAATTACGTTCTAAGTACTCTGAGCTCTCTGAGTAATTATTTTCAATAAGTAATGAGCTACTGCTACAGGACTAAGAAAACAAGAAAATATACCGTACATGTTAATTTGTAATATGGATGCACGATTTTTTATTTTGAAATCCTTTTTTATTCATAGGTATGCATTTAAATCCATGTTCACATTGCATCACAAGCTTTTTAAATAACATCTCGTAAAATTCAGTTCAAAAATTACAATAATATAAGGTATATGGTGCAAGACTCAACTTTAGCAAACCCAAGGCATTCTTTAATATAAGTAAAATCTCTCTTTATTATTGAAGTGTTTACATTACCTCCTTGAAGCTTAGACCTATTATAATTTTTCTTTACTTAAAAATAAATCACAGTAAAAATAAAAATTTTGAGACCAGTGCTGAAAATTGGAATTGGAAGGTTTGTGTATATACACACCACACTAGACAATTGGGTTGGCTGTGAAGAGCATCAGCTGTCTGTGACATTAAAATTCAGCATTTTTATATATATATATATATATATATATATATATATATTTTCCCTTAAACTGGTGCAATGCAATAGCAAGGTTGTGACAGGTGACATTTAGGGGGAAAAGCTGCAAATTACCCTTTACACTTATAATATAGAAACAAAAAAAAACTAGAAATTTTCTCAAATATACAAATTCATTTTATCTATTGGCATTAAATCATTCATCATAGATTTGATGTAATCACCATGCCTGGTATACAATTTGTCTAAGGCAGTAGTGCCAGACGTCTCACACATTTCACGCTGCTATACTCTAGAGACACACAGCTGTTGCTGGTTTTTGGTGAAAAAAAAGTTTGCTAACATTGTAATAGCCTCACTAAAATGAGAGGTCTGTAACCAGTAGTGGGATGTAAAGAATCTATTACTTTAACAAAAAATATTAAGAAGATGAGTATTGCCTTTTATAGTTACTTATAAAATTACCTAATATAATTATAGAAATAATACAAATATTGGCTTTAAATTTATGAATAGTAATTAATACCTCAATCATAATTTACTTTCGAATCAATATTTTATAAATTGATTTAAATATTTAATGTTAATATAAGAATAAATTTTTGAAGGTTGGTTGCATAGTTATTTTTGTAGGACATTACAAAACAATAGAAAACCGATTATTCAATTCGTGATTAATATTTTTAGGCACAACATTTTAGACTTTTTTAATGTTGTGTATATAAAATGTTGACATGTATAAATGAAAGTTAAGATAGTTACTTATGATTATTAATGGCCTTGCTTATTATAATGAAATCTAAAATATTTAGTTTATATTTAATTTAATATTTTTAAATCTCATTTAACATCTTAGAAAATAGTGTCCAAAAATATTTGCTCATTAAATAAGCACAATATTTAAAATGACTGTGTAAAACTTAGTTTTAAGTAAATGCCATTTATAAAATTTGAGATCCATTAACTTCAAATAATTACATTGAATATGTAATACTTTCTCATTCTTAAACATTTTAGTGCCAATGAATCATGATTAACCTACTAATTCATTTGGAATGACTACCTACTCAATTTTTATTTTTTTGGTCTAAAATGAATCATTAGTTAATATCTCATTATGCTAATGAACAGAACATATTGAATAATATTCAGTGATAAATAGGTTTCAATCCCATTATTGCAACAAAAATGACTGGTTTAAATTAAGTCAGTGAAAGGCCAAATTCAAGTTATCTTTTAATTTCTGTTCTAGTTTTAAAGCATTTCAAATATTTTATAAATTTTTTCTTTAGGGATTTTATTACTACAAAAAAACAAAATGCTTGCAGAATGGCCAGTAATATCTAGTGGTAGATAGAAAAAATGTCATGAGAAAAAAATGTCATCCAGACAATGTTTTTTTTAAACGGAGTCTAGTCATCGGTGCAGGACAGGATTATAGTGCTCAAGTGTATGCGTAAGCATAGGTGCACTCTCTTTTCTCTTATTCTCACAGTCTGATGGGATGGTAAACCGACACAACTGGAAAGAGACCATGTACAGCACTTATGGCTTTACATACTTTCCGAGGCAGGGGGTGAGACACCGCCAACTACCTGACTCGGGGTAGCGACTGCAATTTTTTTGATGGAAAACCTCTACAACAGATTTTATTTGGCCTGACCCGGTATTCAAACCACACCAATTGTAATAAAACTTTACGAACAGACATAAAGCAATAACAAGAGTGATGTAAATTATATTTCTTCTGAAAAGCAGGCAGGATCGTTTTTGTAAAATCCAAAGATAGAGTTAGATTTGCAATGTTTGTGTAAAAAAAATTTTTTTCACAAATAAAGTCCCTACATTTTATCTTTAACTCATAAAGTTTTACTTTAATATCCACTACAGCTACCTATCAAAGTCCACAGCTGGACACTGGCCTACCCATAGATTGCCTCATAAGGGGAGATATTAGCCATTATTGCCACTATTGGCAGGCAGGTTGGCAGCCACAGTATTTTTTTATCTCTAGATTTCATCACCTCTTATGAGACATGGGGCGATGTGGGGTAGTGGATACTCTTACACCGCATGGTATACTGTAGCATCATTTTACAACTAAACTATGGGCATGACTGTTTTACATGAAATTAATAAATTTTAATTTTTTAGGAAATAAACAGTTTAAATGGTGTTTCGGTAATTGAACGACTTTCCTAAAGGCACAGATTATAAACATGCGGAGTTTTTGTTTAAGTTCTATATAGGCTCTACGGGTAAAAGCTAGTTAGATACTATATTATAGATACAAACAAAATTATTTTTATATACATATTAATATAAAGGTACAGACTACAACATAATATACTTAAATAATGTTGTCTATAACTAGCAACTTGCCCCAACATTGCCTAAGTGGGATCTATTAAAATGGTGTTATTCAGATTTAAAATAAACATAGCAGACCATTTATTTTATTTTAATCTACTATGTTTTTCGGTAAAATATAGCTTATATGTATATGTATTATGCAATAGCGATCTGCTTCGGCTTCGCACGAGTGATTTCAGGACCAATTCCAATTGAATATTAAAGCCGTCCATAAACCCACTCAAATACACACAAAAAAATTCTTCAAAATTGATTGTGCCATTTTATATATGTAGACAAAAGATCTTAGTATTTTTTTTATAGGATAGGCTGACCAACGAGCACACAGTCCACCTGATGGTAAGTGGTTTCTGTGGCCCATAGACATCTACATCTATCCTCAATTACTAATCAAAATGCAGATGCGTTGTCACCCGTGAGGACTTAGATAGAATGCCTCATTTCCAGTAAAAAGGGCCTCCGGTTCTCTACACTCACCATACGAAACACAACAGCATTAAGCTACTATTTGACACTGGTATTCTGTGAGTGTGGTCCTTCCCCGGTCGAGCCAGCCCATTCGTGCTACAACTATACTACTAATATAACTGCAGCATGGCTCTTCCACGTATAAATTTATAATATATATGTAATAGTTTCTACCACTCTTAAATACTTCTATTAGCTATTAACTTCTAATTATTTTTATAAGAGTAAAAATAGCAAATCAATGCCTATGCAGAAATGCTCACATATAAATACATAAGGAAACACAATGCAAATGAGACAAAAGAGAACTGATTACTAATCTTCTAATTATTTAAGCCATTGGTACTTTCATTTGTTCACGGAACGAAAGCGTGTGTCGGAATTCTGATAAATTACGATACAAACTTGGAAGGTATGTATTTGGTTCAAATTTTATAATATACATATAAGGAAATGATATGTAAATTCACTGTGCCTATTTAATATTTAATTTCCTAAATGCATTAATCGCCGTTACGGAAACGTTTGTGATTGCAAATTCAATTTATGGGTGCGGCCATGTGCCGCAACACCAGACATTTGTGTTGCTTCGTACCTAGCAGCAACAGTTTAATGTCTTTGGATGCTTGGATTCCATCGTCTTTCAAACTCTTTTCGATCGCCTTGCTCCGAGCTGCCGCCGCGCGCTCCTCTGCCGATTGCGCGCACCCCATTTTGGCAGCTGTCTGTGTGCCTGATCCGCCGTCCGCCCCGACTCCAGAGCCGGGCGCACTCTCACCGCTCTCTCTGCATACGCTCCACACGCGTCCTGCCGCTCCGGCTTTACCGGAGCCACCCTACACAATATTAGCACCCAACACAGTAACCTAATCGTAACACTTATCACTCTACGATTCCTAACCCACAAAATTTGAAAACGGCTGCACTATTCCAGATTTCACAATTATCCAATGCACTTCACACTGAAACGCGTAACGACAGCGTAATTGATTTTATGAATCTGTATGAGATAATGGCGGCCGGATGACAAGCACCAGCTCCACTCCGTGACGACTGACGGCGACCGCGCCCCGCTCGACTGACGTTCGGGTGCGTTCGGTACTTTTCGTGCGAACTCGCTCACACATGCGTGAAACTGATTCATACACGAAAGAGAACATAAATCTACAATAAATACGCGAATTTAAAATAAATAAAAGTGGAACAAATACATTTAAGGCAATATATATTAATTTATTTTAATGTACATTAAATATTTCTTAAAAAACGAAACTAATCGAAAATATTAGTGTGAGGACACTACAATTTACCCGTGTATCATGGAGGGGTTTTATGTACATTAAATGTTAGACCCGGAATGATTGTTTGATATATAAATCAATGGTTTGTCAGGCCAGAAAGGCATGTTCCGAGCAGGAATGGCCCACGGCCCGCACCGCCGAAGTCACTTGTATCGAGCCTTCGAAAATAATTATGTTACGTTATCCAACTTGAGAAATTGGGAAAAATATAGCTGTAAAAGCTTTTTTAAAACAAATCTGTTTTACTGTACATATAAAAAAGTCAAATTTTGCACAGTTGAATCTGTTTTAAATAAAAAACTAGATGTAGACTCTTTTACCTTTAAAAACAATTATATCTATGTACATAGGATGGCTTTTTGTACCTATTAATTAAATATAAAAAATAATTATATAAATTAAATCAAATTATATATAATTATATAATGGTATTCCGAATGAGTGAGTTCCTAGTGAGTGAGAAATATGTTACATATCCTATTATTAGAAGATATTTCTCAAAAGCTGGGGTTTTCTGTTTTTGTTAGCGAAGAGGATCAATTATCACACAGTTTTAATTATGGCTTTTCTGCATCGTGACGAAAAGCGTTGAAATCAGTAATAAAAATACCGGATCAACAAGCACAAATATTGTTGAATCGTGCCAGGGCTATCTGAAACGCAGTCGATAGAGCTCCAGTAGGAGTGCGCGCGCAAAGCAAACGAAACAAGAGCGAGAGAGAAACAGGCTCCATTACCGAGGAGCAGCAGCTTGATGTCCTTGGCGGCTTGGATGCCATCTTCCTTAAGGTTTTTTTCAATTTGCTTGCTACGTGCTAAGGCAGCACGTTCCTCAGCGGACGAAGCGCAGCCCATGGCGATGGCGCGCACGGCGTGGCTCGCTACGCGCGGCAGCGCCGTGCTCCGTACATGCTCGCGGCTCGTCGTTGTGCGCAGGTGGCGCCGCGTACGCGCTCGATCGCGCACGCGTACTTTTGTGCTATTCGCTCGCGCTGTAGCGCAATGAAATTTTGTTCCCCGTCTTTTCCTTTCCCAGGACGCGAGTGGACGCCTTGCTCCTCTACGAAATAGAGGTGACGTCCCACTGTGCACTCGCGAACGAATGACGGTCGGCGCATTACTTCCCAACGGGAACACTGCGCAGGCTCGTGTGCCTCCGCCTCCACCAAAGTAACTGATGCATGCCGACTTCCCGCGCCCTTTGCACCCCGACCAATTAAACCCTGCGACAACCTTGGCCATTTGCAGTTCATACTTGAATTGATCTAAAAATAAAATGAAAAGTGTAAGTATTTTTGGATAATTCGTAAATATTTGACTATCCAAACAGTATGATCTTTATACGTTTATATAATATGTTATATTATTGATTCTGCATTCCCAGCAGTGGATTATTATAAAATGTTTATGACGGGATCATAATACATTACCGCGACTTATCGGCTGACAGAGTCTTTCCCAAGATAAAACAATTTAATTGCCTTGACTATTACGCTTGGCAAGCAAATTGATATCATAAATTCATTCAAAGTAGGTACAGGTACCTCTTAATTATGTCCTTAATTAAACAACAGCATAAATTTAGTTAGGCTAGTTTAGTCAAGAGCCCTGACCTCTCTGGAAGGGTTCCCGCCTTGTCGTGGGCAAAGAGAGAGGGCTCCAAGTTGGCTTGACGAGCATTCTTCGAATGGATGTTGCATGTTAGTTGACTACAGCGGTAGAGGAGTTTTCTTTCGTTGCCTGCTTTACCCAAGTCGGAGTCACAGAAAAAACAGAAAGTTGGTACAACGACCTGCCACTCGCCCTATCCTCCTTGACTTTTGCCATGCCTTGCGGCTGATTCGATTGTGGTGGGGCTGTGGAAAAAGGAAGAGTATTTATTATTATATATACTTGTTATATTATTGGTCTTGCACGATTTCTTATATTTACGTAAACACTACACATTGAAGAAAACTACTTTTACGGATTTTATCGCGTTTGATTTACTTAATTTTATTTCCTCACATTTTATTTAAAGTAGACATTAGTTTTGTGAAGTGCCGCTTGTACTACCCACTGTGGCCGAAACTGGGTCCACCAGTGGGACCGGGAAGCACTATCCTTCTCGGAAGCTCTCGTAGAAACAATCCATCAATGGCGTTATTGTTGTAGTTTAATTATAGAATGTCCATCTTGTACAGACCTTCTTGACCTTTACATGTTTTTTTTTATATTTGACTCCAAACCAATGCCTAAGATTGCTCAATGTCAAAGTCAAAATAATTTTATCGAAATTGGCGTTTACAAAGCACTCGCTTTAACAAGTCCCTACTGCAAGAGGTGACTGTTGCTCATAAAGTCCCGGGTTCGAATCCCGAGTCGAGCCAAATTCAGTTATTGGGTTTACTTTATTTGGCAAGAAATTCTCAGTAGCAGCCTGGAGTTAGGAGTTTATTAGAGTTATCCCCGTGCCTCGATAAGCAGCAACTTTTTTGTGCGTACACTTGTATACGATACGTTTATATTTAAAACAATTTAAATGTAAACTACTAAATGTATGCTTTTCAAAGTATTCTTCATTTCATTTTAAACAACTTTTCATTCGTTCAAACCATTTTTAAAATCATAGCTAGACCATTGGTCTAAAGTCATGTTTTTCACGTGTTGGTTGGACGCTATCACGGCCTCTTATGTTAAACCTTTCAATCAAATCTTTGATTTTTAGGAAAATGAAGAAATCGCATGGGCTGAAGTTTAAACTGTGTTCGGTATTGGTTACTAGCTCTATCTTTTCAGAAGCCAACAATGGCTCGCGGTGTGCGTCGTAGCATGATGGTAAAATAGGATGCGAATTCTTGGTCGTTTATCCCTATCTTTTTTTTAAAGACACTGGACTAACAAATGGTGGTGTAAGTCAGTATTAAATATCTTTCGCTGTTCATCAAATGGAATCTTGCAAGCAGAACTCGTATAGGAGAAAAAAACAATATTGACTGTTCATGTCTTTCTCGAATACAACAATTTTATGTTTCATCTCATGTCACAATACACAGGCATTTGAACATCCATGATCATACTTTAACATTTTTCACACCAATCAACTCGAGTCATTTCTTGTTTTGAGGTGACTTCACGAGCAATCCGGGAACAACAAAGTTTTCTAACTTTTCAATCATCATCATCAGCATTCATAATTACATCCCTTCACAGGACAAGTCCACCGCTGAACGGATCCGAGCCACCCGCGTCCATTGACTTCCTGTATGTCTTACCGGTCGACATTCTATCTATTGTAGTGGCGGGCCGTTCTACCCTTCGCCTACCGGCACAGAGTAAATAGTAGTACTACGTACAGAAGTCGCACTCCTTTGATGTTGAATTGTTGACTGCTTTCCGACGTTTAACAGCCTACATAATTATAATTAATTAGATAAATCAAGCACGCAAGCTAGATAAAACTTTAAGGCTGCGTGCGAGTCTTCATATTACTTTGCATCTTTTCTTCTTCCTGCGTCACGGCGGACTTTCCATGGTTACACTTGGATGTCAATAAAGAGTAAAAAAATACATTGCGAAATGTTACACCTAAGTCATACTAACCTATTCTAAATATGATCGAATGACCATATTTTCGCACCAATGTGAGTTTTGCGATGCCAGTAGTTACGTTGTACCAGTTCTGGCGCACTTGTAGAAAGGTTGTACCAGTTCTGGCGCACGATGTTCGTCGACTCACAATGCTTAAAAAAAAAAAAAAAAGGTTTTGGCATGCTCTGATCACGAATCTGCGGTCCATTTTTGCGCAGGATGCATGGTTCCGGAGATGTGCAGATCAATTAACTCTTATCTAATTGATATCCGCTGCAAGCCTCAACCGTCATTAGCGCTCCATTGTCCTTATCTACTTATCTATTGTTGATTGACTACCGTCATTATCTATTATTCGTCCAGCGTGTGGGTCGGCTTATGCTATTGTATTATACTCCTTTGTTCCTATCTACAACACTAATCTGAATCATCAATAAAACACATTACCTAATTTTGTTAAAATTTTTATTTATAAAATACAAAATCTTATTACTAATATTAGGAGCGAAACATCTCATCCACTAACATATCGTTGTACAATGTGTTCTCTGTAAATATACTCGTAAAACTATGCATTGAACATCCCTGAAACTTATATAGCAAATACATTAAGCAATATTCGCCACAAACTGAAGTCCTATCAACATTCCAGTTCCATCTTTTAAACACATTACCTAATTTTGTTAAAATTTTTATTTATAAAATACAAAATCTTATTACTTATTATCTATAAAATAGGAGCGAAACATCTCATCCACTAACATATCGTTGTACAATGTGTTCTCTGTAAATATACTCGTAAAACTATGCATTGAACATCCCTGAAACTTATATAGCAAATACATTAAGCAATATTCGCCACAAACTGAAGTCCTATCAACATTCCAGTTCCATCTTTTACAATTTCATACAGGTGCCCGTCCATATGAATCAAAATATTCACCGACGTCATTCGTATCGATATATAAAGCTACCCAATGTGACCCTGGTTTATCATCTGTACCCAAATTGCATATTACCTAGTCAGGTCATAAATTCTATCACATGTTTAATGTAAAATAATTGAAACAAGTTTATTCATTATGTAACCATTTATATACCAAAATGAACTTAACAAAACATAAATTCTTATGACACTATAGTTTATTCAAAATGACCTCCGTAATTTTAAATACAGGCCTTCAATCTGCGCGGCCAGTCGTCTATCTCACCACGAACGAGGTCCATGTCATATCGGCGGCTGCCTTAATTAAAGATGTCTTGAGTGACTCGAAATTGGGATGAGGCTTTGAGCACGCCTTTTCCTCCAAGTGTTACCATATCTTGTAATCTAACGGATTCAAATCTGGACTGGTCTTTGTGTCGGATGAAGTCGATTTCACGCGCCGCCAACCAGTCTTTTTTTTTTTTTTTTTAAAGAACGTTACCTCCACACTAGGTTTTTCTCCTGTATCGTGGGGGCAGTTTACAAACACAAATTTCACAAGGACAAACATCCAAACTCGGAACAATTACTTGTAGGTCGTACAAATACTTGTTCCGTGCGGGATTCGAACCCGCGACCCCCAAGCGCAGCCACTCATTGCTAAGCCGCTGAGCCACTACGCCACGGAGCTGTCAAAAGTCTTGTGTGCTCTTCGCTCTATGAGCTGACGCCGAATCTTGTTGGAATACCCAGTGCCTGTTATTGAACATGGTATGAGAAACAGGTTACACAAGGTTGGAAAATGACCTCGTTGGACACGCGGAATACGGTTGCTCGCTTCTTCACTACTGTGTGCGTACACCTTATCATTTTGTTAGTTGTAGCTCTCTTCTACGGTAAAAATTTTTTTATCCGAAAAAAAGAATTTCCCGATATTTTTTTCCCGCGTACCGTTTCACCAAAGCGCGGCATCTCTTCAGTCTCAGATCCATTAGACGAGCATCCAAACGATGTCCTGTTTTTCTTCGATATGCCCGAAGCCCTAAGTCTTTATTTAACGCCGTGGTTCTGCTTAACCCCATCTGAAGGGCCAACAGTTTCTGCTTACGTTTGGGATTTCTTTGAATTCGCACCTTTACAGCTTTTATCACTGCTGGAGTCCTAACAAATCGAGGGCGACCACTTCTTGACCTGTCATCTACACTAGAGTCTTCATTGTATCGTTTGATGGTACGATAAACGAATCCTTTGGTTATATTCAAATTTTTCAGTATATCAAAAAATTTAATTGGCGCGTAATCGCAACTGCAACACGGTCTTTTTTAAGCGTCCACTCCATATGTAAAAATGAGTAAAATTCTAAAAAGTATACAGTTTTATTTTCATGAACAATTCGAATTCAATAAACTTTTTTGTGGCCAGCATTCTAAAAGAAAAATTTTTACTGTGTGACAATACTTATGACCTGACTAGGTATATACGTTGGTACGTGGGTGTACATGGGCAGTCTGTTAGCAGCATAAACATTATTTTCTAGACTGGGGTGAATCTTTTTCAGATGTTGTTGTACATCTAGTGTATCCATGATATTACTGCTATTAGTAGATTACTACAGTACAATCTACTCAATGACTAACATAGGAATGATCAATTATGTGATTTCTAAATATTAAATTGCATTTTTTCTGTTATACAAAATGTATTTGAGTCATCAATACACTGAATAAGACGCAACACGAAGAATGTGAGATAAGGTTGTTGACGCATAAAGTTATTATCAATTCTACTGTAGAAATTCTTTAGATTAGAATTATTATTTACTGGTACTATATAAGACCAAGCAACTGCAGTCATGGAGTTAGTGTATGGTCGTTTGACCGCAGTGTATCTATCAATAATACATTTGCGTTACTTCAACGCATCAAAAGGCCATAGATGTAAGTGTTTAATCTATTGACAAACTTACTTTTCTTTCTGTTATTTTTTTACGTGTGTATGATTTTGAACGACAGGCCTGTTGGTCTAGTGGTTAGTGACCCTGACTATTATGCCGGAGGTCGTTGGTTCGATTCCCACCCAGGACAAATGTTTGTGTGATGAGCACGATCATTTGTTCTGTGCCTGGGTGTAATTTATCTATAATATTTATGTATTTAGAAATATATCTATAAGTATGTTTATCAGTTGTCTAGTACCCATAACACAAGCTCTGCTTAGCTTGGGACTAGATGGCGTTGTGTGATAGTTGTGGAATATTATTATTATTATTATTATTATTTAGTGTTAACAAATTTAAATATTTTGTGTGTGTATATGATTAAGCCGTGGTAGCTCAGATGGTTAGCGCAAGCTGTAAATTTTACAGTATGTAACGCGGGTTCGATCCCCGCCGACACCACTTAAATTGTTAATTGCAATTTTAAGTGCTGATTTACCACGTGCTCGGCGGTGAAGGAAAACATCGTGAGGAAACCTGCATGTCTGAGAAAATTTCGAAGGCATGTGAAGTTCGCCAACACGCATTGAGACCGCGCCGCGGACATTTCCTAGCCATAAATACAAAGACAATAGCAGAAAGTAAAAAAGTTAAAAAATACTTTTTTAACAATGACAGTCATTAGTTGATCATTAGTGAATGTGATTCTGTTTTCTTAAATTACAGGAAGAAAAGAGCAGAAGGAAGAAATGGGGTGATGGGAAGTAATGAAGAATGAATTGTTATGTGAAGTTTGTTGGAACAAACATATTTTAGTTACGTGTAAATACTTTTAACATTTTGGTTCAAAATGACACAAAATCTAAAAAATATTAGATACATCATCGACATGGACGGATTTTACATTACATATCCTCATAAACATTTTCAATGTAGAGAAATGGCTATTCTAGACGTAAAACTATCTAATAAAAATGATTCGTTTATCGATCATTATTTGTTTCAGCCAAGTTATCCATTCAATTATTTGTCGCCAAAAGACAAAAAAACTGTTCGTTATTGTGAAATACACGTGCACGGCATTCCATATTTTGATGTGACCGAAGAATTAAAATGTGCCTACAAACAAGAGAACATCATTCCCATATTAAATTGGTATATTAGAAATTTGTGCAAAGACGAAGTGATCGCATACAAAGGTGGTTCAACAGAAAAACAATTTTTAAAAATGTTGACGACGAATGACAGAATTTTTAATATTGAAGAATACAAATGTCCAAAATACAATGATTTGGTAAATGTCATAAATTTAAACAAACGTTATGTGTGTAGTAATCATATATTTGCAAAAAATAATCACAAAATTTTACATTGTTCTTGTGACGAAGTGTGGGTTTTTTACAAGTGGTTATTACTTGAAAATAAAATTTTAAATTAATCATAAATTTTGTTTGATTTCCAAAAAACATTAGACAAAATTGGTTCAACAGAAAAACAATTTTTAAAAATGTTGACGACGAATGACAGAATTTTTAATATTGAAGAATACAAATGTCCAAAATACAATGATTTGGTAAATGTCATAAATTTAAACAAACGTTATGTGTGTAGTAAGCATATATTTGCAAAAAATAATCACAAAATTTTACATTGTTCTTGTGACGAAGTGTGGGTTTTTTACAAGTGGTTATTACTTGAAAATAAAATTTTAAATTAATCATAAATTTTGTTTGATTTCCAAAAAACATTAGACAAAATTGGTTCAACAGAAAAACAATTTTTAAAAATGTTGACGACGAATGATAGAATTTTTAATATTGAAGAATACAAATGTCCAAAATACAAATAAAATTTTAAATTAATCGTAAATTTTGTTTGATTTCCAAAAAACATTAGACAAAATTGGTTCAACAGAAAAACAATTTTTAAAAATGTTGACGACGAATGATAGAATTTTTAATATTGAAGAATACAAATGTCCAAAATACAAATAAAATTTTAAATTAATCATAAATTTTGTTTGATTTCCAAAAAACATTAGACAAAATTGGTTCAACAGAAAAACAATTTTTAAAAATGTTGACGACGAATGATAGAATTTTTAATATTGAAGAATATAAATGTCCAAAATACAAATAAAATTTTAAATTAATCATAAATTTTGTTTGATTTCCAAAAAAACATTAGACAAAATTGGTTCAACAGAAAAACAATTTTTAAAAATGTTGACGACGAATGATAGAATTTTTAATATTGAAGAATACAAATGTCCAAAATACAATGATTTGGTAAATGTCATAAATTTAAACAAACGTTATGTGTGTAATAATCATATATTTGCAAAAAATAATCACAAAATTTTACATTGTTCTTGTGACGAAGCGTGGGTTTTTTTACAAGTGGTTATTACTTGAAAATAAAATTTTAAATTAATCATAAATTTTGTTTGATTTCCAAAAAACATTAGACAAAATTGGTTCAACAGAAAAACAATTTTTAAAAATGTTGACGACGAATGATAGAATTTTTAATATTGAAGAATACAAATGTCCAAAATACAAATAAAATTTTAAATTAATCGTAAATTTTGTTTGATTTCCAAAAAACATTAGACAAAATTGGTTCAACAGAAAAACAATTTTTAAAAATGTTGACGACGAATGATAGAATTTTTAATATTGAAGAATACAAATGTCCAAAATACAAATAAAATTTTAAATTAATCATAAATTTTGTTTGATTTCCAAAAAAACATTAGACAAAATTGGTTCAACAGAAAAACAATTTTTAAAAATGTTGACGACGAATGATAGAATTTTTAATATTGAAGAATACAAATGTCCAAAATACAATGATTTGGTAAATGTCATAAATTTAAACAAACGTTATGTGTGTAATAATCATATATTCGCAAAAAATAATCACAAAATTTTACATTGTTCTTGTGACGAAGTGTGGGTTTTTTACAAGTGGTTATTACTTGAAAATAAAATTTTAAATTAATCATAAATTTTGTTTGATTTCCAAAAAACATTAGACAAAATTGGTTCAACAGAAAAACAATTTTTAAAAATGTTGACGACGAATGATAGAATTTTTAATATTGAAGAACACAAATGTCCAAAATACAAATAAAATTTTAAATTATTAGTTACAAAATTTATGATTAATTTAAAATTTTATTTTCAAGCAATAACCACTTGTAAGAAACCCAACACTTCATCACAAGAACAATGTAAAATTTTGTGATTATTTTTTGCAAATATATGATTATTACACACATAACGTTTGTTTAAATTTATGACATTTACCAAATCATTGTATTTTGGACATTTGTATTCTTAAATATTAAAAATTCTATCATTCGTCGTCAACATTTTTAAAAATTGTTTTTCTGTTGAACTAATTTTGTCTAATGTTTTTTGGAAATCAAACAAAATTTATGATTAATTTAAAATTTTATTTGTATTTTGGACATTTGTATTCTTCAATATTAAAAATTCTATCATTCGTCGTCAACATTTTTAAAAATTGTTTTTCTGTTGAACCAATTTTGTCTAATGTTTTTTGGGAAATCAAACAAAATTTACGATTAATTTAAAATTTTATTTGTATTTTGGACATTTGTATTCTTCAATATTAAAAAATTCTATCATTCGTCGTCAACATTTTTAAAAATTGTTTTTCTGTTGAACCAATTTTGTCTAATGTTTTTTTGGAAATCAAACAAAATTTATGATTAATTTAAAATTTTATTTTCAAGTAATAACCACTTGTAAAAAACCCACGCTTCGTCACAAGAACAATGTAAAATTTTGTGATTATTTTTTGCAAATATATGATTATTACACACATAACGTTTGTTTAAATTTATGACATTTACCAAATCATTGTATTTTGGACATTTGTATTCTTCAATATTAAAAATTCTATCATTCGTCGTCAACATTTTTAAAAATTGTTTTTCTGTTGAACCAATTTTGTCTAATGTTTTTTGGAAATCAAACAAAATTTATGATTAATTTAAAATTTTATTTGTATTTTGGACATTTGTATTCTTCAATATTAAAAATTCTATCATTCGTCGTCAACATTTTTAAAAATTGTTTTTCTGTTGAACCAATTTTGTCTAATGTTTTTTGGAAATCAAACAAAATTTATGATTAATTTAAAATTTTATTTGTATTTTGGACATTTGTATTCTTCAATATTAAAAATTCTATCATTCGTCGTCAACATTTTTAAAAATTGTTTTTCTGTTGAACCAATTTTGTCTAATGTTTTTTGGAAATCAAACAAAATTTATGATTAATTTAAAATTTTATTTTCAAGTAATAACCACTTGTAAAAAACCCACACTTCGTCACAAGAACAATGTAAAATTTTGTGATTATTTTTTGCAAATATATGATTACTACACACATAACGTTTGTTTAAATTTATGACATTTACCAAATCATTGTATTTTGGACATTTGTATTCTTCAATATTAAAAATTCTGTCATTCGTCGTCAACATTTTTTAAAAATTGTTTTTCTGTTGAACCAATTTTGTCTAATGTTTTTTGGAAATCAAACAAAATTTATGATTAATTTAAAATTTTATTTTCAAGTAATAACCACTTGTAAAAAACCCACACTTCGTCACAAGAACAATGTAAAATTTTGTGATTATTTTTTGCAAATATATGATTACTACACACATAACGTTTGTTTAAATTTATGACATTTACCAAATCATTGTATTTTGGACATTTGTATTCTTCAATATTAAAAATTCTGTCATTCGTCGTCAACATTTTTAAAAATTGTTTTTCTGTTGAACCACCTTTGTATGCGATCACTTCGTCTTTGCACAAATTTCTAATATACCAATTTAATATGGGAATGATGTTCTCTTGTTTGTAGGCACATTTTAATTCTTCGGTCACATCAAAATATGGAATGCCGTGCACGTGTATTTCACAATAACGAACAGTTTTTTTGTCTTTTGGCGACAAATAATTGAATGGATAACTTGGCTGAAACAAATAATGATCGATAAACGAATCATTTTTATTAGATAGTTTTACGTCTAGAATAGCCATTTCTCTACATTGAAAATGTTTATGAGGATATGTAATGTAAAATCCGTCCATGTCGATGATGTATCTAATATTTTTTAGATTTTGTGTCATTTTGAACCAAAATGTTAAAAGTATTTACACGTAACTAAAATATGTTTGTTCCAACAAACTTCACATAACAATTCATTCTTCATTACTTCCCATCACCCCATTTCTTCCTACTGCTCTTTTCTTCCTGTAATTTAAGAAAACAGAATCACATTCACTAATGATCAACTAATGACTGTCATTGTTAAAAAAGTATTTTTTAACTTTTTTACTTTCTGCTATTGTCTTTGTATTTATGGCTAGGAAATGTCCGCGGCGCGGTCTCAATGCGTGTTGGCGAACTTCACATGCCTTCGAAATTTTCTCAGACATGCAGGTTTCCTCACGATGTTTTCCTTCACCGCCGAGCACGTGGTAAATCAGCACTTAAAATTGCAATTAACAATTTAAGTGGTGTCGGCGGGGGATCGAACCCGCGTTACATACTGTAAAATTTACAGCTTGCGCTAACCATCTGAGCTACCACGGCTTAATCATATACACACACAATATTTAAATATAATTTGTTAACACTAAATCATACACACGTAAGAAAATAACAGAAAGAAAAGTAAGTGTGTCAATAGAATAAACACTTAAAATTGCAATTAACAATTTAATTGGTGTCGGCGGGGATCGAACCCGCGTTACGTACTGTAAAATTTACAGCTTGCGCTAACCATCTGAGCTACCACGGCTTAATCATATACACACATTTGTTAACACTAAATAATAATAATAATAATAATAATATTCCACAACTATCACACAACGCCATCTAGTCCCAAGCTAAGCAGAGCTTGTGTTATGGGTACTAGACAACTGATAAACATACTTATACATATATTTCTAAATACATAAATATTATAGATAAATTACACCCAGGCACAGAACAAATGATCGTGCTCATCACACAAACATTTGTCCTGGGTGGGAATCGAACCCACGACCTCCGGCATAACAGTCAGGGTCACTAACCACTAGACCAACAGGCCTGTCGTTCAAAATCATACACACGTAAAAAAATAACAGAAAGAAAAGTAAGTTTGTCAATAGATTAAACACTTACATCTATGGCCTTTGATGCGTTGAAGTAACGCAAATGTATTATTGATAGATACACTGCGGTCAAACGACCATACACTAACTCCATGACTGCAGTTGCTTGGTCTTATATAGTACCAGTAAATAATAATTCTAATCTAAAGAATTTCTACAGTAGAATTGATAATAACTTTATGCGTCAACAACCTTATCTCACATTCTTCGTGTTGCGTCTTATTCAGTGTATTGATGACTCAAATACATTTTGTATAACAGAAAAAATGCAATTTAATATTTAGAAATCACATAATTGATCATTCCTATGTTAGTCATTGAGTAGATTGTACTGTAGTAATATACTAATAGCAGTAATATCATGGATACACTAGATGTACAACAACATCTGAAAAAGATTCACCCCAGTCTAGAAAATAATGTTTATGCTGCTAACAGACTGCCCATGTACACCCACGTACCAACGTATATACCTAGTCAGGTCATAAGTATTGTCACACAGTAAAAATTTTTCTTTTAGAATGCTGGCCACAAAAAAGTTTATTGAATTCGAATTGTTCATGAAAATAAAACTGTATACCTTTTAGAATTTTACTCATTTTTACATATGGAGTGGACGCTTAAAAAAGACCGTGTTGCAGTCGCGATTACGCGCCAATTAAATTTTTTGATATACTGAAAAATTTGAATATAACCAAAGGATTCGTTTATCGTACCATCAAACGATACAATGAAGACTCTAGTGTAGATGACAGGTCAAGAAGTGGTCGCCCTCGATTTGTTAGGACTCCAGCAGTGATAAAAGCTGTAAAGGTGCGAATTCAAAGAAATCCCAAACGTAAGCAGAAACTGTTGGCCCTTCAGATGGGGTTAAGCAGAACCACGGCGTTAAATGAAGACTTAGGGCTTCGGGCATATCGAAGAAAAACAGGACATCGTTTGGATGCTCGTCTAATGGATCTGAGACTGAAGAGATGCCGCGCTTTGGTGAAACGGTACGCGGGAAAAAAATATCGGGAAATTCTTTTTTCGGATAAAAAAAATTTTTACCGTAGAAGAGAGCTACAACTAACAAAATGATAAGGTGTACGCACACAGTAGTGAAGAAGCGAGCAACCGTATTCCGCGTGTCCAACGAGGTCATTTTCCAACCTTGTGTAACCTGTTTCTCATACCATGTTCAATAACAGACACTGGGTATTCCAACAAGATTCGGCGTCAGCTCATAGAGCGAAGAGCACACAAGACTTTTGACAGCTCCGTGGCGTAGTGGCTCAGCGGCTTAGCAATGAGTGGCTGCGCTTGGGGGTCGCGGGTTCGAATCCCGCACGGAACAAGTATTTGTACGACCTACAAGTAATTGTTCCGAGTTTGGATGTTTGTCCTTGTGAAATTTGTGTTTGTAAACTGCCCCCACGATACAGGAGAAAAACCTAGTGTGGAGGTAACGTTCTTTAAAAAAAAAAAAAAAGACTGGTTGGCGGCGCGTGAAATCGACTTCATCCGACACAAAGACCAGTCCAGATTTGAATCCGTTAGATTACAAGATATGGTAACACTTGGAGGAAAAGGCGTGCTCAAAGCCTCATCCCAATTTCGAGTCACTCAAGACATCTTTAATTAAGGCAGCCGCCGATATGACATGGACCTCGTTCGTGGTGAGATAGACGACTGGCCGCGCAGATTGAAGGCCTGTATTTAAAATTACGGAGGTCATTTTGAATAAACTATAGTGTCATAAGAATTTATGTTTTGTTAAGTTCATTTTGGTATATAAATGGTTACATAATGAATAAACTTGTTTCAATTATTTTACATTAAACATGTGATAGAATTTATGACCTGACTAGGTAATATGCAATTTGGGTACAGATGATAAACCAGGGTCACATTGGGTAGCTTTATATATCGATACGAATGACGTCGGTGAATATTTTGATTCATATGGACGGGCACCTGTATGAAATTGTAAAAGATGGAACTGGAATGTTGATAGGACTTCAGTTTGTGGCGAATATTGCTTAATGTATTTGCTATATAAGTTTCAGGGATGTTCAATGCATAGTTTTACGAGTATATTTACAGAGAACACATTGTACAACGATATGTTAGTGGATGAGATGTTTCGCTCCTATTTTATAGATAATAAGTAATAAGATTTTGTATTTTATAAATAAAAATTTTAACAAAATTAGGTAATGTGTTTAAAAGATGGAACTGGAATGTTGATAGGACTTCAGTTTGTGGCGAATATTGCTTAATGTATTTGCTATATAAGTTTCAGGGATGTTCAATGCATAGTTTTACGAGTATATTTACAGAGAACACATTGTACAACGATATGTTAGTGGATGAGATGTTTCGCTCCTAATATTAGTAATAAGATTTTGTATTTTATAAATAAAAATTTTAACAAAATTAGGTAATGTGTTTTATTGATGATTCAGATTAGTGTTGTAGATAGGAACAAAGGAGTATAATACAATAGCATAAGCCGACCCACACGCTGGACGAATAATAGATAATGACGGTAGTCAATCAACAATAGATAAGTAGATAAGGACAATGGAGCGCTAATGACGGTTGAGGCTTGCAGCGGATATCAATTAGATAAGAGTTAATTGATCTGCACATCTCCGGAACCATGCATCCTACGCAAAAATGGACCGCAGATTCGTGATCAGAGCATGCCAAAACTTTTTTTTTTTTTTTTTTTTTTTTTTTTTTTTTTTAGGATTGTGAGTCGACGAACATCGTGCGCCAGAACTGGTACAACCTTTCTACAAGTGCGCCAGAACTGGTACAACGTAACTACTGATGCCCAACGCGTGCAATTCGTCGGGAATCGCAATGCTTGGCTCGGCTTGGCTGACACTATCTACCTATTTCTTATAGGTAGATAGTGTAGTAAACAATAAATAACCCTGTAATACGATTCCTAACACAAATGTGATCATATTCTACTTAGTTAAAAGTCTTGTTAGTAAAAAAGTTTTAATTTCAGTATTTTGTATTATTATTTCTTAAACTATTTTTATTACAAAACATAAATATATGTATGTAAGTAAATACTTGGATAGTGAAGCAATTTCAACTAATAGATAGAAATAGAAATAGATAGAGATTTTATCGTATTTAATTAAATATTTTTAATTCCCGACGTTTCGGGTGCTTTACAGCACCCATGGTCACGGGAAGGATTGAGATGTTTGACGTCCCAATGCAATAGTTAGCCCGGTTACCTTCAGTTTTTGAATATTAATTTTTGCTTCGATCCACGCAGAACGAGCTTACAGTATCTTGAAGGCTTGCAGTGGTATGCTTGGGTTTGGGTTTAATTTTGTTAATTATAGGATCCCAAGCAGATGGCAGCACCCATCAGTCTTCTCTATTGACATTAGGATGTTTTTTTTTTAATTTCAATAGCTTCGCGTATCATCCTTGATAGGAGTTGGTGATCCTTTGCGAGGATTTGTGGTTTATTAAATCTGAAGATGTGTCTTTTTACTGAACTTTTACCTAGCCGAGTTAAATCTGTCGATTGACCTCTCGGTGGAGGTTAGTCTTATTTTTTTAACATGGTTAAATGCCTACGTATACCTACCTCGCGGAAGTAAAAAGGGTTAAGTCAGACTCACACCGAATAAAACCCCATGATGTTCCACCTTCCACCTTCGTCGGATATTGGTAGGGCCACGGGAATATTTTTGTACATATCCGCGGCCTCACTAGCGCCAGCTGCCCCTTGGCGACTCCTCCTCGGGAGAGGACTACTCCTCCCCATCGCCTTTTCAGATTATGCGCACCAGAACACATGGCGCCTTCCTCCACGGTCTCCAAGTTAACTTGCGCAACGGACGCCCCCGTGTAAATTGCGAAAGGACCTATTTTGTCGTATCCTTATTCCATAAAAAATATTTTACACACACAGTATTACAGGGAACCTTGTTATAAATCTTCCCAAAAATGAGCCACTACCCCAAGTAACACAGGAAGCATTTTAACAAACGAATAGTAGACTTATATAGAACTTAAGGCCCTTATAAACTCTTATATAAGTTCACCGAGCATCTTGACGCTTTATATTGGCATTTCAAAAGTATTATGATGCTTTACACTGTATAACAGTTGGATAATGGCATATCAAAATACCTTTGAAAAGCCTTTAGTTTTAGTGCAGCAAACCACAACACAGCTGTACAGCTTTCAACAGAGCATTTAGATCTACAATAGTATTTTTAAGTAGTAAATAAATGTTTAATGCTATTTAACAGCATAAACATATCTTTTTCTTTCTTTTATCTTTTATTATTTTTAAAAAAATATTAGTAATCCTATTAATTAACATTACTAATATTCCCTTTAACCACTCCTGGTAAGCTGAAAAATGCTTGTGTTAGGAGAGGTTCACGACAGTAGTCGAATGGTGGATTCGAACCCGCGACCTTTTAAGTTCGCGGTCCGCGCCCTGCCACTAGGCTACTGTCGCTTCAGTCACATGCACCACACACCATGTCACATGAACCATTATAATGCCTTATGAATACGCTATACATATTTCAGCTGTTTTAGTGCATTAGGGTCTACAATTTTTAAGTTGTATTATCTTAAATTTACACTTACTGTATTATCTTGCCTAATGCTGTTTAATAGCATAAATCTATACCATTACAAAGCGACGTAAATCTGTTATACAGTTTTGAGCGGTTTTTACCCTATACCCTATGTTGTGTAATAACATTTTTAAGTGGTAAGAAAAAGCCTAGTATTGCTGAACAGCATAAACGTGAATCAATATAATGCTTGCATTTTAAAGAACAACTGAGTTTTGTTGTAGAGTTAACTACTCTTTAATCAAATATACGTGAGTTATTGTAATGAGTAAAACTGTATATACATTATTTTTTATTTTTTTATTTATTTCAATCAACAAGGATCATAGGGTAAAATTACATTCATTCAAATCTAATCTAATACTAAAATTATAAATTATTACTAATATTAATTATATCAAATGCGTAAGTATTTCTAATAATACCGAAAATAAAATAATAATTCAATAATAATAAAATAACATAAATCATTCTCACCGTTACATACACCATAACCGATTTAATTATATATTAACAAAACCACCAACAAAACTTACCATAATGATAAAATATAATTAATTTCTTAAAATACAAAGAAACCCTCTTAAATATATGTAATTAAAATAATGTAATAAATTAAATAACATCAGTTCATATACCTTGAGGTGCCTGTCCGAGGCAATGGGTACATGGACATGAACCCAGTGCCTCAAAAAAGCACACTCGGGTTTCTCACTAATTACGTTAAGAACGCTGTTGGCGCTCCCGTTAACCCTGTGCATCAGTGACGCAGTTCTTTTGCGAATAAGTGTTGAAAAATTGTCTACGTGGGCATCAACAAACATACCTGATGCACTACAGTAACGTGGGAGTCCCAGCAACAATCTAAAAGCGTTATTATATTGTGTACGTAGGGTGTTGTATGCCCGCCGCGTATATCTGACCCATAAGGCACACGTATAGAGGGATTGGCAATAGGCCTTAAATAAAATAACTTTTACCTCGGCTGTACAGCGTGAGAACCGACGGGCCAGCATATTGCAGCGGACAGCCAGCGCCCTCCTTTCTCTTTCAATGTCTTTATCATCTTTTAAATCTTCGGTAACAACATGGCCGAGATACTTAAATTCAGTTACTCGTTTAAGTGCAACACTCCATATAGTTACAGATGGTACGAAATTAGGTTTCTTCGTGCCCACCTTAAACACCATGAGCTCATTCTTCGCAACATTATATTTTAGACGGTGGCTTCTGAATAAACCTCACATATAAACAAAAGCCTTATGAGTGCACTGACTGACGGGCTCAGAAGCACCATGTCGTCTGCGTAACTGATGTTGTTAATGCAGAGTCCATCAATAGAGCAGCCGACACGTGCACTTCCGAGTCTATGAATCAGTTCATTTATTTATAAAATAAAAAGCATAGGTGAGGTTAACTCCCTCGTCTCACACCACATTCTAACCTGTACTCGTCCGACAGTGCACTAGACCACCTGCCTGATTAATTTGATGATCGTAGCAAAAGCTAAAAATACTAATGTACGAGACGGGTAGAACAGCCTTTCGCAATTTATCCCACTGAATGTCATACCTGACAAGGTCGAAAGCCTTTGAAAGATCCAGGAAGGCTGCGTACACTGGCGTATTCCCTACAGTATAATAATCCACAGTGTGCTTCAGCGACGGTATTGCACACTCAGTGGATAGATTTGGTCTAAAACCAAATTTTGCATCGTTTAACTTAATATGTACTTTTAAATGTCTCTCAAGCACACTGTCAAGTATCTTAGACGCAGCTGTCGCTAATGAAATGGGGCGATGGTTGCACATATCCGAAACATCTCCGGTCACGATTGTCTTACCATCGAGCACTTTCAGCTCGCTGGCAAGCACTTACCTAGACTACTGGCACTCTTGTTCACCCTATGTATGAGGCACTGGTATTTGCCGAAAGAGCTGATGAGAACGGTCGTAGTTCCGATTTTGAAACTTACACTACTTAGCTTTAATGTATTATAAAATCCGATAAAAGTTTTCATACGACAAAAGTTGTTTTGTCGGACTACTACATCGAAACTACATACCGAAAGGTCAAAACAGACCCTACAACTAATACGCCTAAAACAACTAGCGATATAATTAAGAAATTGAATCTAGACGTTAATTTGATAATACCTTCATGTGCCAAACTACCGAAGTTGTATGGTTTACCAAAAATACACAAACCGAACGCTCCATTACGTCCAATAGTGATTCAGATTGATCCGCCAACTTACAGACTGGCTCAACACTTAGCTAAAATATTATCACCACTCAGAGGACACACAAGAGCATGTTTGTCACTAAGGATTCATACCATTTTGTCAGCGAGATAAAAGACCTACGTCTTACTGACAATGAAACCATGGTCAGTTTTGATGTTCAGTCTCAATTGTCTACCAGTTGAAGACTGCATCTCAATTATAACTAGGAAACTAGAGGAAAATAACATGCCAGCAGAATATGCAGTACTACTCAGACATTGCCTTACATCTGGCTATCTATTGTGGAAAGTAGAGTTTTACAAGCAAGTAGATGGTGTTGCGATGGGCTCACCTGTATATCCCATTGTCGCCGATATATTCATAGAAGACTTTGAGGAGAAAGCCCTCCTTACTGCACGTGTTACACCAAGGATCTACAAGTGGTACGTAGACGATACTTTCACAATTTTACCATCAGACAAAATAACTGCCTTTTTACAACATCTTAATCCCATAAACTCTAAAATTCAATTTAGTATGGAGTTAGGGACAAATAATTCCTTACCTTTCCTAGATGTGTTAGTCATTAGAAATCCTAACAACATCATAGGTCACACTGTGTATAGAAAAAAGATCCAAACAAACCGATATTTAAACGGTGAATCTCACGTTAGCTACCGTGGGCAAATCTTTGTTATAGAGAGCACGAGGAATCTGTGACAGCAAACACCTGGCCGCCGAGCTTCAGCACGTCAAGCAAGTTCTGCACGACAACAAGCTTCGGGTCCGAGTGAAGCCGGCCACAGTTGAGCGTGTACCTGCTGTACTACCATATGTCAGAGGTGTCACAGACAAGATTGGTTACATCTTAAAGCGAGCTTCTATTAGAACATTCTACAAGCCGCCGAAGAAGATTAGTCAGTTCTTACCATACGTCAAGTGTCATATTCCTCTACAAGATGCAGATGAGTACAAGAATGATTATGAATATGCTCTCTCTTATATAGGATAAACAAAAAGATCAATTAGAACCCGCGTAAAAGAACATATAGCTGATGTGAAGCATCAACGTTCCGGGAAGTCTGCAGTTTGTGATCATATCCTAGACGGCCTCAACCATTACATCAGATTTGATAGACCACAAATCCTCGCGAAAGAACACCGATTCCTACCAAGGATGATATGTGAGGCTATTGAGGTGTTCATGTGGCCCGTTGTCGGCGCGTTCGAACATACCGCGCGCCAGCCGGACCACGAATTGTTGCAGGCTCTCTATCTTTAGGTTGGCCGCTATGACGTCATTTCGGACGTAGCGACCCGCACCGACTATAGTTCGTAATGACAAACTCTGCTGGGCCTGAAGTCGCCGCTTCTGATGATCGCTCAGGAGTGCATACCAGGCCGGAGCAGCGTATGTTAGCAGGGGTCTTATATAGGTTTTATAAATGGTTAACTTCGACTTTGTCGGTAACTTGGATGTCAGGACAGGGCGGAGCATTGCCCGCGCACATCGAGCTTTGCGTATAGCAGAGTCGACATGCGCAGTCATACGCAACATCCTGTCAATCTGACATCCAAGGTAGGTCACGGCCTTCTCATATGCGATCTCCTGGCCTCCGAGGGTTAGCGGTGGTGGTAGATTTCTATAGCGGCGAGTGAGTAGAGCGGTCGTCTTGCTAACATTGACGGCCATCCTCCACTCATCCAACCATGGTGGCAGCAGGTCCAGCAGACGTTGCATCCTGGCAGCTGCGATGTGGGCTCTTCTGGACGACGTGAAGTATGCGCTGTCATCCGCAAAAAGTGCTAGTTCGACGTCGTCCTCCCATTCGTACAAGTGTCCTGCCAAGGCAGGAATGTCATTAGTGTACGCCGCGTACAGGGCTGGAGACAGACAGCTGCCCTGTGGCACACCAGCTGTTATGGTTTTTATTGCGGACTCGGCGTCCTCTACGCAGACGTAGAACTTCCTGCCTTCCAGGAAAGACGCCACTAGCCGCAATATAGCAGGAGGGATACTTGTTTGTTCGTCTAACTTGTAGAGTAATCCTGTGTGCCACACCCGGTCGAACGCCTTCTCGATATCGAGAAAGACGCCCAACGATATGCGGCCACGGTTGTGTTCGGCCGCAAGCAGGTGCAGCACTCTGGTCAGCTGTGTTGCTGTAGAGTGACCCCTCCTGAATCCATTTTGCTCCGCCCGAAGTTGGATGCACGGGCGGAGACGTCTCAACAGTAATCTTTCGCACAGTTTAGCTATATGCGGTAGCAGCGTGATCGGCCTGTAATTGGCAGCTCTACGCCTGTCCTTTCCGGGTTTCGGCAAGACGATGACTTTGCCTTTCTTCCAGTCCTTCGGGAAGTGGGATGTCCGCAATATTTCGTTGTAGAGCCGACCTATCTCTACAAGGACTCTATTGGGCAACTGTCGTAGTGCAGCGTTGGTAATCCCGTCGTGCCCCGGCGCCTTCCTCGGTTGCAGGCGGGTTACTGTCCTCCGCAGTTCGGCGGGGGAGATAAACCACTGTCCTGCAAGCGGTGGCGCGGGCGACGACAGGAGCTCCTGCACGCGGCTCTCTTTCCGTGTATGGATTTCCAGGAACTCCGCACTTGCTGGGTTCGGCATAAACTGCTCCTCGAAGTGCTCAGCTAGGATATCCGCTCTGCCCTTGGCATCGTAACGTTGAATGCCCGCGTTGTTGGTCAGCGGGCAAACAGGTGGTCGAGTTTTCGTTAACTGCCGGTTCAATGTGGAGGGTGTAGGCGGTCTTGTGGGTGGGGGGAGAGGTTTTGGGTGGTTGAGAGTGGCTGCGGTAAGTCACTGCCTTAGTGCCAAGGGTTATCAGAATCGGGAGGTGCTGTGTATTCAAGTCATACAGCACTTCTACCACTACTGGGTAGTTGACGTTCCTAGTGAGCACGATGTCTAATACATCCGGACGCTTCCTATGGTCGCTAGGAATGTGCGTCGGTTCCTCGGGACCTAGAACGTCATAATCATTGTTTTCAGCATCTTCGTAGAGTTCACGACCCGGCGGGGTGATCACTCTGGACCCCCACGCCGGGTGTCTGGCGTTCAGGTCCCCGGCGATGATGGTGGGTGCCGTACCTTCCATTACCGTCCGGATGTCTGAGGAGTGAAATGGAGTCCCTGGCGGGCGGTATGCTGCAAAGATCCTTAGTTCCTCGCCCGCCGCCTCCATTTTTGTGCCGATTGAACGCATCGTCTGGAAGTCTGGCAGGTCCAGCTCCTGGTGGACGATGTCTCTCCTCACCAGGATCGCTGTCCCTCTATAAGCGACCCCTTGAGGATCGATCTCGTCCCTCCTGTATATGGTGTAATTGGGCAGCTTAAGATGCGTTGTAGGTCGTAACTTGGTTTCACCCAGCAAGATCACCTGGATGTCCTGTTGCTGGGTGACAGTGCGGAGTTCGTGGATCCTTTGACGAATCCCGTCCGGGTTCCAATATAGCAGACGCAGGTTGCTATCCTCCGTAGTGCCTTGCCAGTAGTGATGCCAGCGCCTTCATGACGGCGGTAACGGGGTCTATCCCGGCCCTTATGTCGGCCAGGACTTGTGTACCGACTTCGATGGCTATGCCTACCAATCTGTGGATGGCATCAGCCGTCTCGAAGCCGGACGCTGGTGGTCTGCGTTCTGAACAACGCTGTGAAGGCACTGGTCTCGGAGCACTGATTGAGGTCTTCCTTTGGGTGGAGCGCGCTCTGTGTGTGGAGCGGGCTCTACTTTCTGGTAGAGCCCTTCCTGGCGCTCTACCTGTCGTGGTTGGTGCTGGTGTTCTTACAGCAACCTGCGCCTGCGAGGCTATTGGTCCTGTGGTTGTGGGGGTAGAGGTAGTCACAGCCTGAGGAGGAGGCTGTTCCGTTCTCCTGCTCCTATTCCTCCGCCTCTTCCTCTGGGAGGGTTGCCTCTCAGTGGCGTCGTTGGCAGGAGGTCGGAGAGTCGCCCCGGTGGTTGCCCTTTGGTCTGTGGGACCTACCGTTTCTATTGGTGCTGCAGGGTGGGGGGTGGGGGGGCTAGTTGCCTACCCTTCCCTCTGTTGATGGTTGCCCACCCGTCCTCCTGTATGGTGACGGCCTTTGGGCGACTCTGGGGGATCCTCTTAGGGTTCTCCGGGAGTAGCCCAGGTAAAACGATCCCCTGCTTCCTGGCAATCCTCCTCAGGACCGGGCAGCGGCGATCGTTGGCCGTATGGTTCTTGGCGCAATTTGCGCACTTTGGCTCCTCCTCTCTACCCCTTGGGCAAAGGCTGGCAATATGCTCACCAGCACAGCGAACGCATTTCACTGGCCTGAAGAAATTTGCTGAGGCATGTCCGAAAGCCTGGCAACGGTGGCATTGTGATGGTCCCGTTTTTCTTTGCCAGGCTTCGATGACTACTCCTCTCATGTAGAGGAGTTCGTCGATGTGGTAAAGTTCTTGGAGCCGCTCCAGGCTCAGATGCTCCATCTGTGCAAAGCATCAATTTGTACTATCACTCTCTCACGGTTTAATCAATAACTTTATTTGTATAAGACATACATTTATACAATTTACTTATAAAGATAGCACAAAAAAATATCTATACTACGATATACATTACATTTTCATATCACAAAAAACCCTTTATTTATTTAACAAATTATGCTTATTTTACTCACATGTTCAAAGTTGGAATTTCTTAAATATTTAACATAGAAAGTTAAAACAATATTTTCCACTTGAAATTATACATATCTTAACTAATACAATAGTTTAATTTACATTTTCTCTATACATTTCACTATTAAAACACTTTTAAATTTCTTATACAAAACTATCATTATTTCAATTATTCACAGGAATTTTCACATAAAATAACACAGAATTCACCTCTTTTACACGTACAATCAATCTGAAATGTTTTACAAGTCATTTTACATAAATTGCTGAAATTTGCAAATATTTAAATTTCTACATATTTGGCCTCCTAAGTACGTGGCTAGCGTGCGTCTATGAACTCACACTATTTGAACAACTAACTTTGCACGGCTATCGACTATCAGTAAAAATGGAAAATTTAGTATACACTAATATCAACAATACTAAGTGAATAAATGATTCTACTCAATTCTCAAACGCCGAAAACTACGTCTAATCAGATTCTTATCAGTTATCATGTTTCTTATCAAACAATATGAGTGAATGTTTTTATAAATCAATCATAGAAAATAGGCATTTGTTTTCATACAAAACATATCAAACTCACATAAGACAATACTTATGCAATTAATTTCCATTAATTCTACTTATGCACAGCGATCATCTCGACCGGGGAACAAATCCGGTAACATAATTTATATCTTAAAATTCCCTATATGAATTTATTACGAGATATTACTAAGAAAACGATAAACTATTCCGGCCTGGGAGTCGAACCCAAGACCTTCATATCATTAATTCGATATTTCTTTAAGATTCAACTAAGCATTTTCTTATCGGAATATTGTTGCTTGATAATTTGCTTTTTAGAAGCTATTCGTAATCGGTTAACTAATAAATTGAAATATTCTTATAGGCGCGTCGCCAACAATCTCCCCCCCCCCCGTGCATCAGCACCATCATTTGGGAGGCGTCGCGGGTACCAGGACTATTATTCTGGATGTAGGTCTCCTCAAGATACCTGTGCTAGTAATGACGTCAACCACTCTAGTGTGACCGTCTGGTCCCGGTAGCGTCCTACTAATCTTGCCTTTCGGCCACGTATTTCGTGGCAATGAATGATCTATTATCAAGACAATATCACCTTCTTTAGGCTCCATAAACTTTCCGTTATTACCTGTTCGAGGTATTAAAGTAGGCATGTATTCTTTTAGCCATCTTGTCCAAAAATGGTCGGCTAACCTCTGTGCAGATTTCCAATTGAGTTGACCCGTCAGATGTTGCTCTAAAAATAATCCAGGTGGTCGATCACCACATGAGCGTCCCAGAAGAAAATGATTGGGTGTCAAACCCTCTTCAGGACTATCCATACTGAATGTTACCAGAGGTCTGGAATTTACAGTATGCTCTGCTTCCAAAAGCAACGTATGCAGAACCTCCTCTCGCGGGCTCCTTTCTTTGAGCGTAGCGATCAACGCAATTTTAATTGATCTTACTAACCTCTCGCAGGCGCCATCCATGTGCGGTGCTCCCGGAGGTATAAATTTCCATTTAATATATTTTTTAAATGACTCGTTTTTCATGCCGTCATAGCATTCTTCGCATGCTTTCAATAATTCTTTATTCGCAGCTTTGAAATTTGTTCCGTTATCGCTGTATATATCGGCTGGTTTTCCTCTTCTGGCGATAAATCGCCTCAATGCCATTATCATTGACGCTGGTGTCAATGAGGCTGCTAATTCTAGGTGTACTGCTCTGATGGTCAGACACGTAAATAAAACACCCCAACGTTTTTCGTGTCGCCTTCCTATAGTCACACTCATAGGTCCGAAATAATCTACGGCTGAACATGTAAAAGGTGGTTCATGATGAGCTATTCTCTCCAGAGGAATATTTCCTTGTGGCACGTTCTGCGGTTTTGACCTGTATTACCTGCACCACTGACAATGATGTGACACACTTCGTACTACATTACGCAGGTTCAAGACATAAAATTTTTGGTTCACCTCATTCATCACCGTCTGGTGATTGGCATGTCCAAAATGATTTTAACGATTTCGTATTTACCGTCTAATACGACAGGTTTTCTACTTTCCTCGGTCAAATTAGACTTAAAAGGTAAACGCCCATTTAAACGGAGTAAGTTATCTTCTCCTATTTCCATAGATAATTTACTTAAGCGTGAACTTCTTTCAACGCTTTTGCCTGCTTTCAAGCATTTTATTTCCAAATGAAAACACTCGTCTTGAACGAACTTCCAAATTAATAATTCAGCTTTTTTCAAGAGCGCTATGTCCTTTAACCGACTTTGCTAAAACTTCGTTGGAACACATAACCGACTTTTCGGCTGCGTTGTCGGGTCCTTTAACCGACTTTCTTAAACTCTTGAATTTTTCTACCGCTTGTAAGGTGCGTGTAGTTGCCCCAAGGAATTTCTTAAAGCTGCTAAATCGTTCGTAGTCGGGTAGACTTAACGGTTCTTGCTTTCTCAGCGTATTTACGCCTTTTGGCGATTTTTTTTCACCTGTTTCTAAGCTATTTATGGTGTCCACTTGTTTGGGCCATAAATCAGGACTTTTCCTGAGGAATTCAGATCCTTGAAACCAGCGATGACTTACATCGAAGGTGGAAGGAAAATTTCTAGTGGCGTCGTCTGCCATCACTGCCACGCTTCCTTCTCTGAATCGCAGCAGAACGCCAAATAACGACTTAAATAAGTCTGGTCCGGTTAACAATGCATCATTAAGACAACGTCCGGCCGTCCTAGCGGCGGCGTCGAAAACTATTCTTATTTTCCTTTTTTGTGGATGAGTCACTGCGAAGTGAGGGAAGATACCACGTGCGTGGGGAAATGGAAATATGGTTCGCTTTCTCTGCGTAACCGTTAACGATGAGATTTTCAATTTGCTTCTCATATTCTTTTTTCAACTCGCTATTTTTATCGAGCTTTTTTTCGATATTAAACAGGCGACTTTCAACCTGCGCTCTATTCGACGGCATACACTCATTATCTGTGCGCCGTAATAAAGCAGTCTCGTACCTATTATTAGGTATACGACGTACCTTTTTGTTCAAAATATTTAAAGCTCGTTCTTCTGGGCCGTTCATGGGCTTTCGCGCAGACACTCCCAGAGATTCCAAACTAAAATAATCTTTGATCAACTTATCCATGTCTTCCTCCTTCTTCGTGGAAATGTGGTTAACAATCTTGATTGGTTTAATGCCACCCGAAATGTGACCATGTAAAACCCATCCAAGTTTAGTGAGCGATGCTACAGTTAGGTTCTTACCTCCTGAAATTAATTCACGAGTAACTATGAGATGCCAATTGTCCTGGCCAATTAATATGGTAGGTCTGGACCTCTCATAAATCAACTCGTCCTTAATCGGGGTCAAATGAGAACACCGTTGCAATAATTCTCGACTCACTGACTGCGGAGAAAGGTTAAGTGACTTAATTGTTTGTACACTTATCTCTTCTCAGTCGTTCGAGTAAATGCCTTTTATCTTAACGTTTAAGCGATACGAACTGTCGTTGTTAATTCGCTTACCTCCCACGGCTTCAATACGTAATTCTTCTTTACGTCCGCGAGGCGCTAACTTCAGAGCCATCCACTCCTCTATGAGTGTCATGGTCGATCCTTCATCCAGAAGAGCTGTGGTCTTGACCTTTCCTTTAGGTCCATACAACTCGACCGGTATAATCTTTGTGTGCATCAATTTGTGTGCGTCAATCTCATGTGCATACATGCCAGTGCATTCACTGTACTAACGGTTGTAATTTGAACCTCTTTACCCCCCTGTCCCCTTGCGGCGTGGTATTTTCATTGGGGTATCGTTGTAGCATTCGATGATGTGACATTCTACATCCCTTTACACCACATTTTTTCCCTTTGCACTCTAACCTCATATGGTTAGGTGACAAACATTGAAAACATACTTTCGCTTTTTTAACCGCTTCCCATTTCTCGCGATTATTCATGTCCTTAAACTTGTAACAACTCACTATAGAGTGCTCCTTGTTACATATAACACACTTATGTGTTACCCGACTTACAGGCTTATCTTGGGTTATCATAACCACTTGTCGGTTGTGCCCTTTATTATTTCGGCGTTCTAGACGCTCGCTCGTATTACTTCGGCGCTCATAGCGCTCGCTCTTGAAACGGTTGCGTACAGACCCCTTTGCGGTGTGTACAGTTTGCTTACTGAATTCAGGACGCTTCCGTTTTTCAGGCACGTTTTCATTGCTTAAGGACGTTCCAAGTTGTTCACTCAATAAATTTAAAAACTTGGCCATCTTCTGTAACTCTGGCTCCAAAGGATGCTGAGCTCGATATTCAAACAATTTAAATTTAATCATAGTTCCAAGTTTCTCGACTATGCGGTTTCCTAACTTCGGTGAGTATAAATACTGTGGTTGATTCAATGCTTGTATTGTGGCAACCACGTTCGTAATACGACTTGCAAAAGATCCTATATTCCGGCAATCTTCTGCCAATCTTGGCATACGTCTTACATTCTCGATTTCGGCTAAAATGAGCATCTCAACCCTACCGAATCTTCTTTCGAGAGCGTTCATTATTTCTTCAGGTTCACACAAAGTAGACAACAACGACTTAACCGCTTCCTTAGCGGTGCCCTTTAATGCCCTCCTAAGGCGTGCGACATTCTGCACCCCTGAAAATTGGCTTCTCGTGTCTTCAAACACCGTTTTGAAAACTATCCATTCACCCGGGTCTCCATCGAACACCGGTAATTCCTGGAGGAAATGAAGCTGGGAAGACTTATCTTTACCCGCTATCTTTATTGCACTCACAATCGCTTCGGTCAATTCTGACACCTCACTCGCGTGTGTTTTCTGTGCATTTCCTTGGTTGCGCTCGATCTCCGCCCCTTTGCGGCGTGATCCTTTACACGCTTCCTTATCAGTAATATCGGGTTGCGTTACACTAACCGGCGCGCTCATTATGGTCTGTTGAACCCAACTCCTTACGAAAGGTTCCACCTGAGTATTCCGCTCTTCACCATCCTCACTCGAGTCGATCTCCTCTTCTCGGTTGAGACGTGCCAACTCCAATTGAGACTTGGCTAAGGCAGCAGCTGCCTGTGCTCGTTCGAGCTCTGAGCGTTCGAATTTAATCCGCGCCTCTAATTCGGCTTTCAGCCTCGCCGATCGCGATGACCTACTACCTCTCTGTGATCCTTTGTCGCTAGTGTGCCCGATTACTGTCCTTGACGATGCCACTTCTTCGGTCCTTTGACCTACTTTTTCGACTACCGTTTCACTCCTGGATATAACGGATTGTTGTGCGATGCTGGCCTGCGTACCACTGGTGTCCGTCCTGTTGCTTGTCGTTGCCATGGACGCCCCTGAGTCCCACGTGCATGTGGTCGTATCGGTGGTGGCTCCACTTGAAGGAGTTGCCCCACTCGAAGCAGTAGTTCGCTCCAGATGATTCCACCTCTTTAGCCTTTCTTGAGAGCCCTGTTCTTGTCCTGCTTCCCTCGCTCCTCTCTGTCTGGTCTTGTGCCTTCTTCATCTTGCAGGAAGTTGATTGTTGGCCTACAGTCCCTAACTGTCCCTACGGTCCCTACAACCCCTTACCTACAACCCTTCTACACCCCAACCTAACCCCACTACCTCTCCCCCCTTTATCTCCCAACCCTACAACCTTACTACCACCCTAACAGCCCTATCAGCCCTATCAATCCTGAACGGGGCCTACCGAGGTGAGCCGTCCAGGGATGGAGTCGTGCAGGAATGGAATGGAGGAAAGGTTTAGGAACTGTCCCGCCAAGGAATATGACGAAACAGTCGAGCGGTAGTGCAAGCGCAGTCTCGCTCGAGAGAACTGCCCCACCCGAAGGTGTTGGTGCTAGAGCCCGACCGTTTGGCACCGTTAGGTGGTCGGGATTTATGCTGCGCTTCGTCGCCCAGTCGCCGGTGACGCCTCGTCCAGGCGCCCACTTCCGGCCGCGATGCAGTCAGGTGCCCACGAGCACCCACGACTGGCGGCAGCAGCGGTGGATGCTTCTTCTTCTTGCACCCTCTGATGACCCGACAGGAAATGCCGGACACGGTCGTCCGACAGGAAATGCCGGACACGATCGTCCGACAGGAAAATGCCGAGCACGCTTGCCCGACAGGAAAAATGCCAAGCCCTGCTTGGCCACGATGAGCGCCTTCACAAGGCACCTGCGCCTGGCTGCGATACGTGCCCCATGCGAGCACACGCCCCAAGCCGCAATCCCGATTTTCTTTCTTCTGGTAGTTCCAGGTCCGGTCTACTGCGCTGACCTGGTCTTCTGGCCTTTGGTCCTGTTGCTTCAGTTCAAACCTCCGGCTTCCTTCGGTTGCTGATCTTCACTCGGCTCCGAAGGTCTTCTTTTTCCATAACCAGCAGTCCACAGCTGGTTCCTTGATCCTGCTCTGAAGGACCACTTGAAAAGACTGTATTATTTTGAGGGAAGAATTCCTTGGGAATAAAACAGTAATTATCTTCAAACCGTTCCGTGAGAGAGTAATTACTTTTCCCTATCACTTCCCTACACTTTTTCTTTCTTCTTCTTATTGACTGCTGGTCTTGCACTTTTCCCGAAGTTTCTCCGAACTTCCCCGAACGATTCCCGAACTTCCCCGAACGAATTGCAAGAAAACTCGTTTACTGAGCTACCCCAGAGCTATACGCGAAAGTGAGCCGCGCCATTTGTGCTCTTGCGCAACTCAATTACATCAATTTGTACTATCACTCTCTCACGGTTTACTCAATAACTTTATTTGTATAAGACATACATTTATACAATTTACTTATAAAGATAGCACAAAAAAATATCTATACTACGATATACATTACATTTTTATATCACAAAAACCTTTTATTTATTTAACAAAATATGCTTATTTTACTCACATGTTCAAAGTTGAAATTTATTAAATATTTAACATGGAAAGTTACAACAGTTTAATTTACATTTTATCTATACATTTCACTATTAAAACACTTTTAAATTTCTTATACAAAACTATCATTATTTCACTTATTCCCAGGAATTTTCACATAAAAATAACACAGAATCCACCTCTTTTACACGTACAATTAATCTGAAATGTTTTACAAGTCATTTTTACATAAATTGCTGAAATTTGCAAATATTTAAATTTCTACATATTTGGCCTCCTAAGTACGTGGCTAACGTGCATCTATGAACTCACACTATTTGAACAACTAACTTTTGCACGGCTATCGACCATCAGTAAAAATGGAAAGTTTAGTATACACTAATATCAACAATACTAGGTGAATAAATGATTCTACTCAATTCTCAAACGCCGAAAACTACCTCTAATCAGATTCTTATCAGTTATCATGTTTCTTATCAAACAATATGAGTGAATGTTTTCATAAATCAATCATAGAAAATAGGCATTTGTTTTCATACAAAACATATCAAACTCACATAAGACAATACTTATGCAATTAATTTCCATTAATTCTACTTATGCACAGCGATCATCTCGACCGGGGAACAAATCCTTTTATGGGGTAACATAATTTATATCTTAAAAATTCCCTATATGAATTTATTACGAGATATTACTAAGAAAACGATAAACTATTCCGGCCTGGGAGTCGAACCCAAGACCTTCATATCATTAATTCGATATTTCTTTAAGATTCAACTAACCATTTTCTTATCGGAATATTGTTGCTTGATAATTTGCCTTTTAGAAGCCATTCGTAATCGGTTATCTAATAAATTGAAATATTCTTATAGGCGCGTCGCCAACAACTGTAAATGCGCACTTACTTTAGCTATTAAATTTACCAAAAGCCTAGATGGCACAGCAATGCAATTAGTCGTCATAACAAATAAATCATAATAGAAGGGCGAGAGTTATGGAACATATTTCTATCATTAAATTTGAAAAAGTTTGTAAGTTTTTGTTAAAGTTTGGGTATAAAATACCGTCATTAAATTGAGCATCGGGTATAAAATACCGTCATTAAATTGAGTATTGGGTAGCAAATACCGTCATTAAATTGAGCATCGGGTATCAAATACCGTCATTAAATTGAGCATCGGGTGTCAAATACAGTCATTAAATTGAGCATCAGCTATCAAATACCGTCATTAAATTGAACATCGTGTGTAATATAGCACCATTAAATTCGGCATTGGGTATCAAATACCGTCATTAAATTGAGCATCGGGTGTCAAATACAGTCATTAAATTGAGCATCACCTATCAAATACAGTCATTAAATTGAGTATCAGCTATCAAATACCGTCATTAAATTGAGCATCGGGTATAATATACCACCATTAAATTGGGCATCGGGTATCAAATACCGTCATTAAATTGAGCATTGGGTATAATATACCACCATTAAATTGGTCCCAGGGCAACATATGCCACCATTAAATTGGTCTCATAAAAAAGTAACCATTTAATTGGTTACATGATTATTTATATTTATTTTCAGGTAACCCTCCAAACTATCTTTTAAAAGTCATGGCACATCTGTTACCAGCTTTAGATGTTTTAAGTTTGGAGGGCGATAACCCTTCAATCGGTGTGAGATGGGAAAATTGGAAAAGTAAAACAAATTGTTGTTGCAGTAATAGTTCGCATACATCAAGTGCTATAAATTGTCCCGCCAGAGAAAAAAGAGTGTTTTTCTTGCGGTAAAATTGGGCATTTTCGTATGCATTGCGGAAAAACCTCCAAGTTTCTTTTCTGAGCTGTTAATTTTTTCAATTTCTGGGAATAATAATAGAAAAAATTGGAAAAAATACAGAATGTCAGAAATAAAAAATGAGGAAGTCGACGACCTTTTTCAAATTAACAATAATTCTAATATAGAGTTCACCGTTGGTGGTGTAAAAATATGCATGTTAATAGATTCTGGATGCACTTTAAATCTTATAACTGACTGAAATCTTGGAAGATGTTAGTAAGGAAAAAGGTGAAATCTTATAACCAAATTAAAAACCTGAGAAAAAATTATTTTCATATGGTAGCATTGCCCCATTGAATATACAAGGTTCATTTGAAACAACAATTGAAGCTAATAACGAGAAAGATTATACTACTTTTTATGTGATATCAGAAGGAACAAGAGACTTGCTAGCATTTAGGAGTTCTTAAAATAGGCCTAGGAATAAATAACGTAAGCACACCATTGCCCAAATTCAAAGATGTACTTATAGAGATTCCAATAAATGAGTCCATAAGTCCAATTTCTCAATCTTACCGAAGGGAAATACCTTTAGAACAAAAGGTAGAGAGGAAACTTAAGGAATTGTTGGAAAGTGCCATTATAGAAGAAGTAAAGGGACCTTCCAAGTGGGTTTCGCCGATTGTACCAATTAAAAGGAACGGGGAATTGCGCTTGTGTGTGGATATGAGACGTGCTAATTCCCTCTATGAATAATTTACTGCCTAAAATGAGAAAAGCTTAATACTTTAGTAAACTAGATATAAAAACTCCTTTCATCAAGTGGAAATGCATCCAAAATCTCGATACATTACAACTTTTATAACTGCGAAAGTATTATTTCGTTATAAAAGATTATTATTTGGCATCTCTTGTGATGAACTATTTCAGAAAATTCTTCAAAAAAATGCTAATAAGTTGTGAAGGAGTTGTTAATTTTATCGACGATATTTTGTTATTTGGTAGTTACGAGGAAGAGCACGACTCAAGACCACGGAAGTTACTAGAGCAGGCCTCTATCACTCTTGCTACCTACGTGAAATAATTACCTAAAATCGCACGCGCCCGGGGGAAATAACACAGTCAGGGCTAGCGCGTTGGAGGCGATCATGAATGTTAAAGTTTTTTAACGCTGTTGACGTATATAAATTTTTGTAAATATTGTTGAAATAGTTTTTGTGTAGTATATTTAATTGTAGGTAAAAATAGTTGTTAAATTTTAATTTTTAAATGATATAATATGTATATTACTTTACTCTACTAATATGTATATTATTTGTTAAATTATAATAGCAAAACGTCGTTCCTACTATAACTGTTTGCTTAGATGGATAGGTACTAAATGAAATCACCAACAAAAAGTTTCATATCATTCTTTAAGTAACCGAAGAATTTTAGAAGGAAATTATGAAAGGTGAATTTATTTAATTTCTTTTTGTTAGGTAGCTTACAGCAAAAAAAGAATTAAGTAATAATTTGGTCTACAGAAGAAATACCTAAGTACTTCATTACAAAAATTAGTAAAATTTACTTCACTATCCAAGTATTTACTTACATACCTATACTTTAAGTTATAATAACACAAAATACTGAAATTAAAACTTTGTATACTTACTTACAAGATTTTTAACTAAGTATAATAGATCACATTTCTGTTAGGAATCGTATTTCAGGTTTATTTGTTGTTTACATTATCTACCTATTTCTCCCAAGTGTTGCGATTCCCGACGAATGACCTTGCAATTTGCATGCGTTAGGCATAGGCATTGCAGAACTCACATAGGGGCGAAAGTATGGTTAGTCGATTATAGTCAGAATATTAGTTAGTACTTCACCTAAGTAACATAATTAACATTTCGCAATGTATTTTTTTAATTCCTATTGACATCCCTTAATAACCAAGGAAAGTCCGCCGTGACTTAGGAAGCAGAAAAGATGCAAAATAATATTGGACACTAGCGCGCAGCGATAAGGTTTTATTTAGCTTGCGTGCGCGATTTATCTGATTAATAATAATTATGTTGGCTTATCTCATGATGTATAACGCGGCACTCCATATGGTGACTGGAAGGACACCATCGGAACTTTTCTTCAAAAGACAGAATAGAGATAAAGTCCCCTCACTCGACTGGTGCTCCAATAGAACAGATGACATGGAAATAAGAGATAGAGACAGAGAACAAAAACAAAAAGGAAAAGAGTATGCTGACAGCAAGCGAAGAGCTACGAATTCAAAAATAGTGGAAAATAAATTGACGTCTTATTTCAATCCCATTCCTCATACCGTAGAAAGTGGCAAAAAATGGTGACTGCGTGGTAACAAACGATGAAACTGGTCAAAAATACAGGAGGAATATAGTACATTTAAAAAAAGTAGGAGGCGAATGGAGAAATATCTCCAACAAAGATGAAGAAGAAAGTCAAGAACCGAATATCAGCAACGGAATGGACCAAGATGTCATTAGTTAAATTTTGATTGGAATTTGATTTGTGATTGGTAGAACTTATAAATTTAAAAATCGTAACAAGAAAGAGATGTAGTGTATGTGATTATAAAATGCTAATAAGTATGTAATAAAATAAAGTTCACAAATCGGAATGAAGATAGTATCATAAATATTGCCTCTTAAGACACAAGTATAAATATCCACTGTTTCGAGCGGACCGCGCAAATCTATTCTATCGTAGGGCCACTAACTCGCCCTATTATGTCCGTAATGCCGTCCTACATCGAGACTTAGAGCTACCAACAATCCAGCAGTTCCTTAAATCACTCTCTGAGAAATTTTTCAAAGCCTCAGAGTCCCACCCAAATCATCTCATTCGTGAGACAGCTGCCTATGCAGCCCCTATCCACACTCGCTATAGTGTGCGCAGACCGAGAAACTCTCTCTCGGACCCCTCCAACAAGCTTTCGTCTGACCTGAAATGCCTCCTGGCGGCTCAGGCCGAGCCTACATAACACAATTAATCTGCCTTAGTTAGGCACTCTTCTAAGCGGCTTTTCGCCGCTTGCGCCCTCCTTTCTGCCAAGGAGGGTCGCGTTCGTATACGGCTTAGAGATCTCTAGTCAGATCGTTAAGCCAGTTCCTAAAAGGTTGGGTTTAGTGGGTAAAAGTCACCACATAACCACGCAGCCGGCTGCGTGGTATGCTATAAGCATTCCCAACCTCCCTCTCCCGCTTTCCGGAGGGTTGCCCATATTTGCTTCGGGCGCAAAAAAAAAGCGCACCGCGTCAGTATCACGAGAGCCGCAGGCGAGAGTGGACGTGTAGTGAAACATGAGTTTACGTGTGCGTATGTGAACCAGTGAATTCCTGACTGTTACAATACCTAACAAAACGAGCCCAAACTCGGCACACCCTGTAGTACTCGGCTAGTAGTTCCAATAGCGATTACCAAAGTACATCTCCAGGTCACTCCATCAAGTCCGGAGGTAATGACTCATCATACCTAACAAAACGAGCCCAAACTTAGCACACCTAGTAGTACTCGGTGTCGAGTTCCAATAGTGGTTACCAAATACATCTTCAGGTCACTCCGTCAAGCCGGAGGTAAGAACTCATGATACCTAACAAAACGAGCCCAAACTGGGAACACCTAGTTCTACTAGTCCAGGTGGTCCAGTATTAGTTACCGAAGTTCACCTTCAGGTCACTCCATCAAGTCCGGAGGTAAGGTCTTATGACAAAACCAGCCCAAAGTCAACAGCTAACATCTCACTGCCAGTAGAGGGCTCCCAGTGCCAAGCAGTTTCTAGAGTAGGTAGTTAGTAGAGTATTCGTATTTCGTTTCTAAGGCTAATTACTCTATGTATCTGAGTATATTTTTGAGGTATAAGAAATCAAAAGCAAATTCGACCTTTCAAATTATCAAAATAATTTTATTTGACTACGATGGAACTTGTGCCGTGTTAATGTAATGGTTCGATTCTATACCTATTACCTACCTATACCAATTTTGTAAACGAGTCCTTAAAACATCGACACGTCAGTATAGACATATTTATTTATCTATGAGTAGCACCAGGCTTCGGCCGACAGTGACTGCACAGGCGTTTACGCAAACATCCGTACGTATTATTTCAGAAATAAGAATATGCGATTTAAAAAAAAATCTATTAGTTGGACTAAAAAATTAAAACACTATAACGTTAATATGTTGAATGTATAAAAATCTGACAAAAATCAGAATGATTGCATGTATACTAGTATGGTTTTAACATGTTAAAAGAAATTTTTAGAGGTATTTATTTCTGATTTTCTCTGTGGTATTAAATTATTAGTATTATGTTTTCAACACACTATCTAACTAGCATATGTATATCCAGAAAAATAATATTTTTTTGGGTTTGTTTACTGCAGTGGATCATATACTTTGAGGCATTATAAAACTTGCGTTTAGCTGCATGCCTCGTCTTAAGTTCTATCGTATCGTTACTTTAGATGTGTACTATTCGTTTGTTAAAATGCTTCCTGTGTTATTTGGGTAGTGGCTCATTTTTGGGAAGATTTATAACAAGGTTCCCTGTAATACTGTGTGTGTAAAATATTTTTTATGGAATAAGGATACGATCCCCCGAACTGGTTCCCGCCTTTTCGTGGCGGTGAGGCTTAGTAGCCGTGGCTTGGTCACCCGCGGTGAAATATCAGGAACCGGCATGGCTGTATGGCTGACCCGAGGTAGCCACTCCAAGTGGGATTGGTGAGCCCACTTCGGATGTGTGTTGGTGGCATGCGGCCAGAGGTGTGTCTTTCCCTCTACCACTGCAGCCGAGGTGGAGTCGTGTTGGAAGAGGAGTGTTGGTATGTTGATGCGCCACTCGCCCTATTCTCAGCGACTCTGACGGGGCCGCACCGTTTATGCGGTGGTGGTGGGGCTGCGGGGGGAGAGGAGTGTGGATATTGCAAGGCGCCGCTCTCCCTACGCTTCGTAGCCGAATCTTGGTTAGCGGCGGAGACATAGACCAGATCCGCCGCTGGGGTCGGGAAGGTTAGTGCTTGTAACTACTCGTTTTTCCTAGCCCCATCGACTTCACGCGTACACGGGGGCGCCTGTTGCGCAGGTGTATTTGGAGGCCGTGGAGGAAGGCGCCATGTGTTCTGATGCGCCTAACCTGAAAAAGAGATGGGGAGGAGTAGTCCTCTCTCGCGAAGGAGCCGCCACGGGGCAGCTGGCGTTAGTGGGGCCGCGGATGTGTGCAAAAATATTCCCGTAGCACCTACCAATATCCGACGAAGGTGGAAGGTGGAACATCATGGAGTTTTAGTCGGTGCGAGTCCGATATAACCCTTTTTACTTCCGCGAGGTAGGTATACGTAAGCATTTACCTATGTTAAAAAAATAAAACCAACGTCGACCAAGACGTCAATCGACAGATTCAACTCGGCTAGGCAAAGTTTGGGATATTACGACACATCTTCTCGTCAGGTATACCTTAAAACTTGAAAACGAGATTGTACAACCAGTGTGAGTTGCCAGTGATTACTTATGGATCTGGGACGTAGTCCTTCAGTGCTGGCCGTATAAGGAAGCTCAAGATCGCCCACTCCAGCTCCGGCTCGGGCCGGCCATATAGCTTGAAGAACCGACAATCGATGGGGAAGAAAGTTTCTGAAGTTGTAGCGCTATACCGGTAGCAACCCTCTGTCACTTTGCTACCTACGTGTGACAGGTAATTACAATTACACCCAGGGGTGCCTCGCGATATGTACACATTGACGTGAAGTACCGACGCTCCGGGAATTCTGCAGTTTGTGAATATGTTTAAGGTTGTCCCCACCATTGCACCAGATTTGATAAACCACAAATCCTCGCAAAAGAACACCAATTCCTACCAAGAATTATACGCGACACTATTGAAATTAATAAAAACATTCTAATTTCGAGATTAGAGAAGACAGATGGGTGCTGCCATCGACTTGGGATCCTATAATTAACAAAATTGAATCCAAACCCCAAGCATACCATTACAAGACTTCAAGATACTGTAAGCTCATTCTGCGTAGATCGGACAAAAATTAATATTCAAAAACAAAAGGTAACCGGGTTAACTATGATAATCATCTCAGTCCTCCCCGTGACCATGGGTGCTGTAAATCACCCGAAACGTCGGTAATTAAAAATAAGTAAAAATAGTTAATTAACCGTAACCGTAAATCCGTAAATATATTTTCATTCAATGTAAGTAAATCCATTTAAATAGCTATATAGTTACTTAATAATGTTAAACTTAGTTAATTAATTAAATATTAAGATTAAAATACTGTTGTCACAACACTGGGAGAGGCCACTGATCCCTAAGATACAGACTCGTCTAGTTTGGGGATCAGAGTCTCCACTTTATTATTGTACTTTAATTTAAATAAAAGATTATTATTATTATTTTGGGGTATTAATAGAGTATTCTCATCTGGTTGGGCTGAATAAATATATAAAAGGAAATGATAAATATACATAAATATATATTTAATATTCTAACATAAATAAATAAATAATTCATAAATAAATAAAAGCCCAACCAGATGGAGGCCCTCGGCAGGGGTGACCGAACGGCCGAGGGTTAGTGGGAAAGGGAAAGAAACCGGCGGACGATGCGGGCGGGATCGAGGAGCACCGCCTTCGCCTTCTGCATTTGAGCCTGATGCGGTCCGTCACGGAGTCCCAGCCGCCTCAGATGACCTGAGAGGCTGACTGAGATTAGCCCGTTATTATTATTGTTATGGACGTTATTGATTTTGTCAAACTTAATAAAATAGTTACTTAGAAAAATAGTATACAAAATGAATTTTGATGCAACCGGAGATAATAATATAATATTAAGATATTTATTCACATCAATTAACATCTAGGTCTATTATATATTTAGCTGCGTGTGTCCAAATCGGAACTAAGTATTCTTGACAAGTCTTCAGTATTATGTCTTTATTGTAGACGAAAATAAATAATAATACTAAAGAAAACTGTTGATTCCGCTACTTCAAGTATTTCACACACAGGTATTTCATAGTCCTTTAAATTCATTGATTAAAACTACTTTTACGGATTTTATCGCGTTCTATTTATATTAATTTTAATACCCGACGTTTCGGGTGCTTTCCAGCACCCATGGTCACGGTGGACTGAGGTGACTGACGTCCCGATGTCAAAGTTAACCCGGAGTAGAATATGATCGCAAACTGCAGTTTGCGATCATATTCTAGATGGCCCCAACCATTACATCAGATTTGATAGACCACAAATTCTCGCGAAAGAACATCGATTCCTACAAAGGATGATACGTGAGGCATTTAAAATAAAAAAACATCCTAATTTCAATAGAGAAGGAGGCTGGGTACTACCACCTGCTTGGGATCCTATAATTAATAAAATTAAAACTAAACCCAAGCATACCACTGCAAGACTTCAAAATACAGTTAGTTCATTCTGCGTAGATCGGACCAAAGACAATAATTAAAAAGCTGAAGGTACTCCGGGTTAACTTTGACATCGGGACGTCAGTCACCTCAGTCTCCCGTGACCATGGGTGCTGGAAAGCACCCGAAACGTCGGGTATTAAAATTAATATAAATAAAACGCGATAAAATCCGTAAAAGTAGTTTTAATCAATGTATAGTGTTCGCGTAAATATAAGAAATCATTATCTTTAAATTCATTCAAAATTTCATAGTCACCTTAAAAAATTAAGGCATTTCTTTTTTTTTGCATTCACTAAAGTAGCAAACAAGTTTATTCTTGTAATCCAGTGTAATACTTGAAATACAGCTTCATTTATAATATTAAATGAGTTGTTTCTTTTATCAATTTTGAAGACTAGAGACGTATCATCATCAAATAATACTGTAAAACACATAAGTTTTAACGCCGAAAATAACATCATTTGTATTAAATAAAAAGAGCAATGGTCTTAATATTGATGCTTGGGGCACGCCATAAATTTAGTATAAATACTAGACCACCACACCAAAATACCAAACAGAGTATGATTTTATGTTTAACTATCTTTGTGGCACCACAATGCCTTAAATTATGTAACAATGTACCTCTACCGTCTATAATCCGCTCAGACCCGTCCAACTACCGGCCTATCGCCATCACCTCCTTGTTCTCCAAAACAATGGAGTCTATTGTAAACTGCCGGCTCATAAGGTACCTTGAGGATCACCAGGTGATTAGTGACTGCCAATACGGTTTTCGCCATGGTCGATCAGCTGGAGATCTTCTGGTCTACCTAACTGATAGATGGGCGGAGGCAGTAGATTCCAAGGGGGAGGCACTGGCCGTTAGTTTGAACATTGCGAAGGTCTTCGATTGGGTTTGGCACAAAGCGCTTCTTTCGAAGCTCCCTTCCTATGGGCTTCCCGAGAAATTGTGCGATTGGATCACCAGCTTTCTTGCAGTTCGGAGCATCAAGGTCGTTGTAGACGGTGCAAGCTCCGATTGCAAGCCTATTAATGCTGGTGTTCCACAAGGCTGCGTGCTATTGCCAACGCTGTTTCTTCTGCATATCAATGATATGTTGCAAACCCGTAACATTCATTGTTATGCAGATGACAGCACTGGTGATGCTCTTTACACCGGCCGAGCCAATATTTCTCGGGAAAACGTCTCCGAGTGCCGGGACAACTTGTGTCTGAAGTCGAGTCTTTGCTGAACAGAGTCTCGGATTGGGGGCAACTAAATCTAGTCCAGTTAACCCCCAGAAGACACAAGTTTGCGCGTTAACCGCTAAAAAGAAACCCTTTATCGTATCTCCTCAGTTTCAAGGCACTCCCCTTGTTGCCTCAGCCAGTATTGGAATCCTCGGCGTTGACATATCGAGTGACGTGCAGTTTCGTGGTCACTTGGAAGAGAAGGCCAAATTGGCCTCTAAAAAGCTTGGCGTGCTCAGCAGAGCGGGACAGTATTTCATGCCGACACACCGCCTGCGACTTTACAAGGCGCAGGTTCGGCCGCACATGGAATACTGTTCCCATCTCTGGGCTGGAGCTCCCCAGTACCAGCTCCTTCCACTTGACCGCATCCAGCGCAGAGCGGCTCGAATCGTCGACGACCGAGTGCTTTCCGATCGGCTCGGTTCACTGGCACTGCGAAGAGATGTTGCATCTTTTTGCATTTTATTTCGCATACACCATGGAGAGTGCTCTGAGGAATTGTTCGGATTAATCCCAGCCGCCAAATTTCGTGAACGCACTACGCGGCAAACGTCCCGATACCATCCACACCATCTGGATGATTGGCGGTCCACCATAATAGGTTTCAAAAGGAGTTTTCTTCCGCGTACAACTTCTCTGTGGAATAGTTTACCACCGGCGATTTTTCCGGACCGATACGACCTGGGGACCTTCAAGAAAAGAGCTTACACCTTCCTAAAGGGCCGGCAACGCACCTGCAATTCCCCTGGTGTTGCGGTTGATCATGGGCGCCGGTAGTCACTTAACATCAGGTGAGCCGCATGCTCGTTTGCCCCCTCTTCTATAAAAAAAAAATCTTTTCAGTCTTGTTTATTCTTCCAAGCTTCAAATATGCATTTGCCTCGAACTTATGGTTTATAAATTGTTACTGCGACATTTCATGTTAAGTAATCCTGAAAATTTAAGCCACTAAATCTCGTACAAACTATACGCTTTGCCACTTCTTCTTGTTTTACTTTTTTTTATTGAACTTATAATATGGCACACATAATGTTGTGAAGAAATTTGTACATAAAATACCACAAACTAATAAGAGTAATAAAATACACATAAGAGGCTGTATGGTGTATAGCTTTTGCCTGCCCTAAGTTGGAAATCGTAAAAACAAAAACTTCCGCTTGTTTCTCTCTAACCTCCATCACCTCCATGGCTTTTGGCTTGTTGTGTTTTTGGTTAACCATATAAAGTTCCAATATAATTTCATCTAATATTTTTTTCTAAATTAACATGAAAGACGTAATAGATGTAATGGCTTTACAAAGTAGTAGGCGTGAAAGAAGATTACCAGATTATCGAAGTGCTTCCGGTCATAGTATGGCTACAAACTTTATATTTGAATGTGGTATTAAACTAGGCTTACAGCCAGCTACTGTAGCTACCGCAGCTATATTTTACCATAAATTTTTCAAAGAAGCCGACAAAAATGATTACGATTGTTATGTTATCTGCACTGCTTGCCTCTGCGCTGCGGGAAAGTCACGAGATGAGCCCGTACGTCTCAGAGATGCTGTTAACGTCGCCCACAATTCGATAAACCGAGGCTCTGGTCCATTGGAATTAGGCGATGAATATTGGTCTATGAGAGGCGCTGTTGCTCAGGCTGAGCTGCTAGTTCTACGTTTGTTGGGCTTCAACTTGGACGTACCATCTACACATCGATATTTGTTACATTATTTACGTTCTCTTCAAGAATGGTTTCCTGCGTCCCAGTGGCGTACTGCGCCAATAGCTCGTACATCAATGGCATTTTTACAAGATTTTCACCATTCTCCTGCAATTCTGGATTATAGAGCGCCTCATATTGCTGTTGCCTGTTTGACATTAGCATTGCATGTTTTGGGAGTCTCTGTGCCTTTAGCATCCACATTAGATGATGATGCAGCTTGGTATTCTGTAAGTATTGTTGATAATTTAGCTTAAAATTGTATTTCTTAACAAATTCTTTTTATAATAATTTATTTCCTAATGAATTTAGAAAGATTGACTTATACTAGACAAAACTATCACTAGTGGCAGCCTCGTTACTGGTAAGTGAAATGCAGCATGACCACTTTTTAATGAGGGAATCTACTAAAGACGCTTCTAAAATCTACTGAAATCTACTAGATAGCATTTTAAAATCTACAAATTTTTGGGGTAATATTTGAGCCGTTTTAGGTAGATAGGAATTGAAATAAAACACATTTGTTAATGAACCCTACATTTAATCATTTATGTCATTTTCATCGAATTTTGTAACATTTTTATATAATTGTTTTTCATTTTTCATTGTTTTCAACATTAAAGTACCAGTACCAGGTTCAAATTTTGTACAATCTCCCCATTACTTTAACGCCTGCTTAGCGTATAAAATTGCATGAACGTTTTGGTTATTAAATATGTTATGATCTTCTATTTTTAATCTATTCATAGTAGAGAAAATGCGTTATATACATATTATATATGATACAAATTTACTAATGTTTTTAAATTGAGGTTTATTGTCAATTTACTTACTGACACCCAAAACTCTTCAACATTCGTAACAGCCTCTCTACTACTGATACTCAGGGTTAAGTTTAAGTTCCTTGAATTCATTCTCGATTAGTTGAATGTCACTTTCGGACACAATGTTTTGAAATTTTGAGGCAATTTTAAACAAAGTTGTAAATTCAGCATGTACAGCAATTTTGGAATCTATGAAGCACATCATTTCAAAAATATTGTCATCAAATGGTGGTCTTGTTTTAACTGCCCACACAAAAATTCTTGACATCTTTTAAAAATATCTTGAAGCTGTTGCGGCGGTATTTGATCACAATGTGATAGTAAACGTTTGTAATGCAAAATTAACACCCAAATACAAATTGTTTAAGGGTAAATACGGAAGAATTGGGGTCAATATTCTTCATTGATGTAGTTTTTACATATTGGCTCTTCATATAACAGCTAAAAAAGGAGATAAACATTGCTCACATATCATTGTACAAGCGGTACACGACAGGGTTATCTCCTTGGAAAATAGTGTTGAATTTATTTGTAAATGGTAATATATAATCAATGAAATAGAAATATAGTTTTATAGTAGAAAGAAAAAAAATTAATAGTAAAAATATATAATATATAGTAATTAAAAAAAAAATAGTTTCGTCATTTAAGGCATTATAAAGAAATTCCGCAGATGCATTAGAGTTTCTATCTCCATTTGGGTATTTGACTGTCACTTCTGCTACTTACTTCAGTTTGACCGAATTCTTGCTAAAATTTAAGAACTACAAGCTTTACAATAAGCATTATTGTCATCACATTTTTAAGTCATTTTGAAAATAATGTGTTTTCTTCCCACTCTGCACGATAAGTTTGATTGTATCTTCCTTCCATTTTAAATTACATAAATGTATGATTTCGCGAAAGAAAGCAATGCAAATGAACGAAAATGACTAATAAAACTGTGTTGTCTATCATTATAGACGCAAAAAAGATTTAAGTTGACAGACATGTTTTATAAAAATAGTCTTTATCTATTGGAAATTAAAATTCAATTTGCTATGCCCACAGTAACATTCATTCAATAGTAAGGGAACTCCAAATGATGAAAGTCATTGTGCTGCCAACCTTAAAATTAAAACTTTTTGAACATGGAAGCTTGGTTTTAAGACTAATATTCTTTGATAGTGAATTAATATCGAAACCTACCTATGTGTTTCTCATTTCTACTAAATTCTACTAAGACATTTTATCCTACTAGATTATCGTCTTATTTGCTTCAAATCTACTAAAAAAGTAGAAATCTATTAAAAGTGGTCATGCTGGTGAAATGTTAGGTGCACCCCCACTAGCTGGAATGAGAATCTGGTAAAACAGGGCATGTAGTCAATAGATACAGGTGGCTTAGGTCTGTATTTTGTAGAATTCTTTGGGATAGACTTTGTCCGACAGTGGACTTGTGAAAAAGGTTTATTAATGATGATGATTAGTAAGCTGAAGTAGCAATGGGCCGGCCATATAGCTCGAAGAACCGATAACCGATGGGGAAGAAAGGTTCTCGAGTGGCAGCCTTGTACCGGTAGGCGTAGTGTAGGGCGACCCCCCACTAAATGGAGTGACGACCTGGTAAGACATGCAGGAAGTCGATGGATGCAGGTGGCTCAGGACCGTGCTTTGTGGCATTACTTGGGGGAGGCCTATGTTCAGCAGTGGACTTATGAAGGGCTGTAATGATGATGATGATAAATGATGATGATAAAACAAAACAATGATGATAAAATAATTTGTAAATTACTAAAATGTAAACAATGGCAAGGTCTATTCGCTCGCTCACTCGATCCCACCATCTCCCTCTAACCTAACCTGTCTGAGTCGGAATGCCCTAAGTCCCAAGCTCGCTTCGTTTGATCTTACACTCAATAAAACACTAAAATATTAACTTTTATAATTATTTCGATTTTCTAGAGCGTTTATGATAACATTCAAAGTCAGAAAACCGTATAAAAACTTTAAGTTAGATAAAAAATTAATGATCAAATTAAATTAAATTATGATAATTTTAAATGTTCGTTTTTTTGTGTAGATTCTGAAAATAAATATAACAACTTCATTTGATTATTTAAAAAAAGTTATAAACGATTGTATTTGAAGTGCTCTTATGATCACATTTAGTCATAAAACTATATGAAATCTTGAAGTGAGATAGTTTCCATATTTTTTTTCCATAAATCCGCCATAAAGACGAAGATTAAAAAAAATCATCAAAATCGGATGATTTTTTTTAAAAACGTTTAAAAAACGAACGGACCGTGAAAGTATAAAATTACCCAACAATCAAAGGGCAATGGGAAACGCGTACTAAAAAGGTGTTAAACAAGACAATGTCACATTTTTAGAATCCTTCAGAGATAATTAATTTATAGTAAAAATGTTGTAAGCTCTCCTTAAAGATATTTTGTGAAATACTTTATTCTAATAATAAAATAAATTTGAATATCTAATTTTATATATTTTAATTATACCTACAAATAAATTCTTTTGACAATTTGTTTGGTTACTAAACTACGCTTCTCTAAATTAAGAGGATTTACTTCAAATGATGAGTATCTGCCTTTAACTACCCATCGCATTTACTTCATATACGTGAGTCTATTTTCTTCGCTTCTTCAAAAGACCATTTGCATTAATAAAAAAATAGTAGGTACAAAATTAAATTTGTTGTTCATTTTTTATATAACAGGTAAAGAAATTGTCTATTTTTAAAAGTTATTTGATTATAGAATATCTATATATATATATATATATATATATATATATATATATATATATATATAGAAGTAACTAAAATGAAATGTAGTGTTAGTTTTCAGTTTTCACCACAAATTAATAAGAAGTACAGTTTTCACTATAAAACATGTACAAGAATACAAATTTTTATATTCTACAAGGTTCAATGTGCGAAAGTTACGTTTTGTGTTTTAATTCCGTTATATCGTAAAAATTATGACAAAGGATAGGTTTTAAGATGAACATGGACAAAACAAAGATCATGTTTAATGTCGATGTCACAGCACTAAGCTCAAAGTTGTTAACGAGTACGTATACCTGGGACAAGTAGTCAGACTAGGTAAGTCCAACTTCAACCGAAAGGTCAATCGACGGATTCAACTCGGCTGGGCAGCGTTTGTGAAATTACGACACATCTTCTCATCAGGTATACCTCAAAACCTGAAAACTAGATTGTACAACCATTGCGTGTTGCCAGTGATGACGGATCTGAGACGTGGTCCTTCACTGCTGGCCATATGAGAACGCTCAAGGTCGCTCAACGAGCTATGGAGAGGGCTATGCTTCCCTGCATGATAAATTTAGAAATGAGGATATCCGCAGTAGAACCAGAGTGACTGACAAAGCCCAACGGATTAGTAACCTGAAGTGGCAATGGGCCGGCCATATAGCTCGAAGAACCGACAACCGTTGTCTAATAAGGCACTCCTCTTGTTGCTTCAGCTAGTATCGGAATCCTCGGCGTCGACGTATCGAGTGACGTGTAGTTTCGTGGTCACTTGGAAGAGAAGGCCAAATTGGCCTCTAAAAAGCTTGGCATGCTCAGCAGAGCGGGACAGTATTTCATGCCGGCACACCGCCTGCAACTTTACAAGGTGCACGTTCGGCCGCACATGGAATAATGTTCCCATCTCTGGGCTGGAGCTCTCCAGTACCAGCTCCTTCCACTTGACCGCATCCAGCGTAGAGCGGCTCGAATCGTCGACGACCGAGTGCTTTCCGATCGGTTCGATTCACTGGCGCATTTTCTTTCGCATATACCACGGGGAGTGCTCTGAGGAATTGTTCGGATTAATCCCAGCCGCCAAATTTCGTGAACGCATTACGCGGTAAACGTCCCGATACCATCCACACATCTGAATGCTTGGCGGTCCACCACTGTACGTTTTCTTCCGCGTACGACCTCTCTGGAATAGTTTACCACCGGCGAATTTTCCGGACCGATACGACTTGGGGACCTTCAAGAAAAGAGCTTACTCCTTTCTAAAGGGCCGGCAATGCACCTGCAATTCCCCTAGTGTTGCAGTTGATCATGGGCGGCGGTAGTCACTTAACATCAGGTAAGCCGCATGCCCGTTTGCCCCTTCTATAAAAAAATAATAATAGTACATGTGGATGTGAGTTCTCGAGTGGCAGCAGCCTCGTACCGGTCGGCGTAGTGTAGGGCTACCCCCCACTAGATGGTGTGACGACTTAGTAAGACATGCAAGAAGTCAATGGATACAGGTGGCTCAGGACCGTGCTTTGTGGCAATCCTTGGGAGAGGTCTATGTTCAGTAATGGACTTGTAAAGAACTGTAATATGACAAAGTTATTTTCAATAAAATGGCATTGGTCAAAGATAGCGTAATAAAGTATCTGGGTGAATCAACTTTTAAGAACTTCCTTTATCGATATTTTGTAAGAATCAACTTATATTTTTTTGCGCTGAAATTAAAAGGAATCTTGTATAAGATGAAGTTTAATATATTGTAGTTTTCATTTCTGTCAGTGGCCATGATATTAAATTTCTGTTTTTTAAGTTAATTTTGTGAGCCGGGCTTGAAATTTTTCTCTTGGTTACGTAAATAGAAATGATTTTTCTTAATAAGTAAAAATCAGTTGGTGTAGGTACTTTACTACAAAAATCGTTTATTGATACATAAAAGCAACCTTCATGCACAAAAAATACAAAAGTTTATTGAGAAATGTAACCACTATTTTACTTTTTAGTTCTACTGCGTTACTATTGTCAAAATAAAAATAAAAACTTTTTGATGCCTATTTTCTACATCTATAAGACATTTGTAACAATTTAGTTAAATTAAGTCAGTCTTAAATGCAACAGAATCAGCATTCATTTATAGAAAAAAATACAAGAAGAAGATCAATTCTACAAAAACTCAAGCTGAAATTAAGGGACATTTGGTAATGCATGAGAAGTTTTTGGTAACATATGAGAATAATTGATTCTAATTTTTTCTTACATTCAATTGCCGGCCTTTTCATTAAATTTCAAATAATTCTAATATTAAATTAGTCTTTTGATGTCAGACCTTTCACCAGTCTTTTGGTCTTATGACATTTTATTCTTTGTTTTTCTTTTGCTAACCTATACTTATCTACATTATTCTTTAATCTCTCCCTATACCTTTTCTGTTTTTCTGCAGGTGTGAGACCCATTTCAAGTTTTAACGGCACCTGAATGAAATAAATTAAACTGTACTCAAGTATACATTTCATAATTTTTTTTAAATTAAATGAAGTAGATTTCTTGCGTTACTAGTAGGTAATATTCTCATGTGTTACGTTTTCGCGAGCGGGAAGAGCGGGCACGGTGCCCATAATGACGTAACCGAGCGTGGTTTGTATAGCGGGCGGTACAGCGGAATTATCTCTTATTATGCCGGGTAATAAAAGTTGCGAAAATAAAGAAGCACCGATCAAAACATCGATCTGTGATGGCTCAAAGAATTTATCATCGGCCAACGGCAAACCTTGTAAGAACGGCGTAGCGGATGCGTCGACAGGAGTGGACGGTAAGTCATCTGTTATTCTATCGACGACGAGCGACGAAATATTGTATTTTATGTTAGCGTTAAAACGAGAAGTGAACTGGAATGCCACAATTCCCTTTGCGTATTTTTCTGAACCCCCGATACCCTTTACCTTTATATTGTCATTATTTACTGAGAAACCTAATCGATCACAACATTCCGACTTTATAAAATTGCTCTGTGATGCACTATCTAATAAGCAACGTACACTACGGCTCGTACCATATGCGTCGCGTACCATAACCGTTGCAGTGGATAGCAAAACTGTAGTATATACATTGCGTGTAAGTAAATCTTCGGATAGGCAAGATTGCGTTGATAGCGGCGTAGCAATGGACGTTGTACACAACGAAACGCTCTTGCTACGCGCAACGGGCGACGATGCGGGTGCGGGGCGCGCAGTTGTCGGTACAGTCACGCGCACTGTCCCTGATGACAGCGGCGGTGGTCACAACGCGAGCGTTAGCAGGTTTGAAAGCGTCAAAGTGGAGTAAACTATGATGTTTACCTTTGCAAATTTTACATTTAGAATTAGAGTTGCAAGTCCCTGCCCTATGTATAACACTCAAACAATTTACACAAGCGTGTCGTTCTTTAACATATTTATAACGGTCGTTTGTTGTCATTTTACAGAATGCCGGATACTTTTATAAATGATCATGCACAATATCCTTGCACAAACATTCGTATATATTGGCCATAGTGACATAAGATTGTGGTTGCGGACCTTTTGCGGTGGGCCGTCGTTGCGGGTTCGAATTCTAAATCAAACTCGAATGATAAGAGCGCTGCAATATATTAGCTTGTTCTTTTACGTAGTCGGTTAAACTTTTAAATTTAGGAATTTTATCCTTGCGAGAATGCATTTCGAAAGAACGAACTGTTTCGGGATCCAACTTTTTTAAAGCGGTATGTAATATTATAAAATCAGTTAAATCAGGTATTTGTAAGTTTTTTAATGCGCTAACCGCGGTTCCGAATGTATCTAAAAATATTTCTAAGTTTCGAGCAGAAGAGTTAGAAATTGGTTTAAAGTCGAAAATTTGATTAATATAGGTCGATGCTAGCATGCGTTTATCATCATACTTTTTTTATAAGCGTATTCAAGATAAGTTCGTAATTCTCAGCACAAGGAGTAAACCTGCGAACACAGAATGCGTTTTGGTTGTTAATTTACCTAGCAAGTAATACAATTTATCGGCGTCTGATAGGGACGGATTATCATGCACAGTGGATTTAAAACTTGCATAAAATAACGACCATGAGCGGATATCATCATCAAACGACGCTAGTTCTATAGGTGGTAAGAAAGGTCTTGTAAGACGAGACATTACACGTTTTATATGACAGTACAATTCGTCGAACGCGACCCATGACTGATATTTCACCTTTGCTCCTGGGTAGACTTGCATGTTATATAAATTGTAATTGGTTAATACTTTTTCGAAATCACTTCGTAATGCATCAATCGAAATCGCGTCAGAAAGGAACTCCACTCTGTCCACCTCACTATCTAATTGTTGAGAGCGATCATAAATTGTTTGTAAGCGGTTAAATAAATAATCGCGCCTAGCCATAGTTATATTCTACAACATTATTAATTTGGGGTCTGGTGTTTTAGCCCTAGGTTTATTCATTTTTGACGTGCTAGCTTTCGACATCTTAATAATAAATATATATACGGAATAATAAGACTTGCATGTTATATAAATATTTTAATATGGCCGAATGGACCAGAGAATATGGTTCTAATCCGGCTCGAAGGACCAAAAAAAACGTGGTGACGCGTTAAAGTGGGTTAAAGTGGACTGTAATAGGTAATTGAAATTAGATTTCGTTGAAATTTGCAACCGACACATAAAACTGAAGTACCTGGTAAACGCTGGCAGCTTCTTCTCGTACCTCAGGTTGACACTCGCGTGGTGCACTCCTAGTTGTCTTGCGCAATTCACACAATTCACGGCCGTGATTTTAAGTTTATGATAATTAAGCAGATATAGCGAGCGTGACACAATGTGCTTGCGCGTGCGGGCGTGGTCTTACTTAGACTACGCTGCTACTCCGTTGCCGGTTGCAAAAGGGAATGAAATGAATGAATGAATGAAAGGTATTATAAAGGAAATCTGATTCGTCAATAAGATTGACCAGAAATGCGGAATCTTTCAATTTGAGAAGTGGCGGTAACAGTGTATATATAACAACATCGATATAATTATTTTTATTTTATTATTTTGTATTTTAATTTATGATTGTCTCCAATTTATTTTGCCACCTTGGGCTATTGTTTTTGTCTACAGTGTTACTATAAAAAGTATTTTGTTTAATTTATCTACAAAATTAAATTATTTTAGTAGAAGTAAAATAAGTCTAATTTTATAATAAGGTTTAGAAATCCTTGATAATAAATGAATTTTTCGTCATTATTTCCAATTTAACTATGGGGACAGCAAAAGAGTACCTTAAAAGAGTAGATTCACCCATATACCTATGGTTGATTTTTTATTTATTTATTAGTCGGCTACTGAGTGTATATATTACAATATCGATATAATTATATTGTATATTTTATTATTATAGTATTTTAATTTATGATTATTTTTGTATCGGTAACTTTGTATGTGTCTCTCATGTGAATTTTGCCACCTTGGGCATTGGACATCACTATAATTTTTGTTAACCTTGTTACTGTGTAATAAGGTGCGGTACGGTCTACTGGAATGGTACACCGACTGATTGGCTAGTTCGGGTGAAATTCGTTTATTTCAAAAATAATATTTAGAATGGTATTTATAACATAGTTACGTTCGTAACTTAGGTGAGGAAGGTAATAAAAAATCGACTACTGAAGTAAAACCCAATACTAAATCTAAAATGCATATTTAAAATCATGTTATAAGTCCTTCTAATTTTCAAGGTAGTTATCCAACGTGACAAAGTCACAATGATTTTTTACTGTCACTTTCTTGTAACTGGATAGTCACGGTTGTTTAAAAATAACTCTTTACACCAAGTATGTGTATTGTCTATGCCTCTTACGACATCCACGGGATGATATAGATGTTCATACACAGTCACAACACGGTAATGGATGATTTCTCAAACCATTTTATTTGTTAACAACTTCTAGCAATCGTCGTTCCTCTATACTTGACCTTCATACAAATGATTCGATATTTTAATTGTTGATAATTTTTATTTTTGGATAAGAACATGGTAATTACTATTAGGACTAATGACTAATAGTCATTGACTATGTTATATTTACCTTCATGGCTTGACCATAGGTCTGACTAGTTGGTCCAATACACTATTGGGATGTGTATTGGACCAATTAGTCAGTGTCAGTGTGTAAAGCTGGTTTATTTACTAAAAATAATATGCCATTGAACCGTTGGGTGTAAATAAGTTTTGGGTGTGGAAACTGCAGAGTTCCTCTCTGTAGTTTCCACATTCTCTATTTTATGCTTTTGTGTATTGATTGTGAACTTATTACCTAAAATATTAAAAATTATCTTAATTTTTTTAGGTATTTACAAAAGACTTGCAGAAAGAGAAGAATTGGGAAATTATGGAAAAAATTATGCAAGTGTACAGCAGAGAGCCAGAACCTCTATAACAAAATAGTGTCTTACAAAAGATTGAGGAATGTGTGATATAATTTCAGTTAAAATAGTTCTATAATGATTTAAAGTCTAGGATAATTATTATTTGTAATGTACTATGACTTAAATAAACAAAAGGCATTTCTTTCTTAAATTATTTTGTCTATTTCTCACGAACATACATTATATAGTTCAATTTTCAATGCTTAATTTTAATTCAATCCTAATCAGAAATAAAAATCTAAGCTTTCTGTATATAAACTTAGCGTTTTGTATTGGGTGATAGTTATCACTAGCACAAAACGACATTTTTATTGATCATTCACCTTATTGCTCATTGTAGCAATCTCCTTACCGAACTTGGTGGTCCTGGGTCGTCAATTGTCTAACACATATGGATTTAAGTTCTCATTATATAAGTGAAAAAATGAGTTTGCTAAGATCTGCATTTAGAAATAAAATGGTGTGTATTATATAAACTTTGTTAATTACCCATATTATGTAGGTCGCGTCACGGTTTAATAGCGCTGAATTCGATTTTTATGCTCCATTTACATTCAGCCTTTTTGGGCAGGGCACTATGTAAATAGGCTACTTGCGCCGTCACTGCCCATGCCGCTGCCGCTGCCCGACGCTCCCTCGATTGTCGGTTTTTCGTGCGGAAGTCAAAGGACGGACAGCGCGAGCGGCAGTGAGTGTTCACATTCTGCTACATCGCTCACTTCGCGCTAAGCACCTGGACGACCGGACGTGCGTGCCGTCTTGTTTTTAAATAAGTGCGATCTGCTAAAATGCCTTTTGAGTGGAGTAACGAAAATACAATCAAGTTTTTAGAACTGCTGGAATCAGAAAAAACTATATGGGATTTCAACGATAAAAACCATAATTCATCATCTTTTACGACGACGAATTTTCTTCTTTTGAATTTCATATCTTTTCAAATTATTAACATAATTTTGTGTTACAAGAAGACACAGCGCGGGCGCTGTAATTATTTCGACGTCTGTCATAGTCGAAAGTGATGTGAGTGGTAGGGCAGAATGTAAATACACATTCTCTTGACCCTGCTACGGTAGTATTTAGCGAAGTATGGCCGGCAGCGCGATGAGTAGTGGCAGGGGCTGAATGTAAATGAGGCTTTAGATCGAATCCGCTCGTCAAAGCTCCCGCAAACCAGCAAACTAGACGGAACGCGGTTTACCGCTGTTTTGCGTTCATTTTAACATGGATCCGCCAATGATAACTGCGCTTGCAGCTCTTATATTATTAGAATTATTAAAAAATAAAGTTAACCGCAATGTTTGGGTGGAACCAGTGTTAAGTAACCGTTTAACTTCGGGAATATTTCATTCAATGTTTAGTGCACACCGTGATAACCCTCATAAGTTTTTCTCTTACTATAAAATGTCTGTGAACTCATTTGATGAACTTCTATCAATTATAAGCCAACGTATTAAGAAACAGGATACAAATATGCGAAGATCCATCACACCTGCGGAACGTTTGGCTGTAACTCTCAGGTAAATAAAATATCATTATTTTATTATGTAATCTTTTTTATTAGGGTAAGTAATGCAGAACATTAAAATAATCATCATTTTCCGTTGATGCGTCCGACCCAGAATCGTTTTGTGGCGATGCGACACTAGTCATTGGAGTTAATGTGTCTTCGTGATATGCTCTAGACCCAGAACTCGCAGATGGCTCCTGGTTCCTATGGTAAAGAAACTCAGACAAGTTGCTAGGAATACTGCGGTTTCTTTCGTTTCTTTGTATATTTCTGAATAAATTCGTAATTTCATATCTAGTTTCCATAGCCAAAATCAGGAGTCATGGAATCCATAATAGGTACAAAGGACATAAGAAATGCTCGATTTCCTTTTGCGTCACTATCGTTATTTAACTTTTGTAATTGTAAACTTTCATTCAAAATTTTTGTTATTTGCGGAATTTGGGTACTTTCCATTTGTTTCTTTCTTTTGGTAGGAACTCGGGTTTGTCGCGGTGGTCTCATCAAATTATCTTCTTCAAAATCCTGATTTTGTGATGAATTCGAAGGTATTGGAGATACGTTGGACTCACGTTCTTCTGCAATACTGACGCTAGGGCGTAAAAAGGACAACAACTCATAATAAATATATCGTTTCTTTTTTGGAGTTGATTGTCCCGACAATGTGGTAGTTTCTAAATTTACTTCTTTTTTATAACTATCTCTTATATTCTTCAATTTCTTCATTAGGTCCTTTACACTGCAAAAAAAGAAATGTATTATTAATATGGCATTTATTTATTTGTCAGATATTTGGCTTCGGGAGCAACTTTCACTGATTTGGAGTACGATTTTCAAATTTCTCGAAAAACTTTACCATTCATTGTAAAAGAAACCTGTCAAGCTATTAGTCAAGAATTAGCACCTTTCGAGATGCCAAAACCAAATAAGGAAAAATGGATAAACATTGCTGAGAAATTTTACAAAGAAGCGAACTTTCCTAATTGCGTTGGAGCCATTGACGGCAAACATATTAGAATTGTTTGCCCTCCGAATGCTGGATCTAAATATTATAATTATAAAAAATGTCATTCGATTATTTTATTGGCAGTGGTTGACGCAGACTACTGTTTTACATTCATTGACATTGGTGCTCCAGATCGAAGAAAGTGACTCTTCAATTTTTAAAAGTTCAAATTTCGGTCAAAAGTTAACTCGTTCTCAATTGGATTTACCGGAGCCAATTCATCTTTCTAACAATATATGAAATCCTCGTGTGCCTTTTGTATTTGTAGGTGATGCTGCATTCGGTTTAAATAAAAATGTTATGAGACCATTTTCTTTACGAAACATAGACACGCCTAAGAAAACTTTTAACTATAGACTGTCTAGAGCCCGCCGCTTTGTGGAATGTGCATTTGGTATCCTTAGTAACAAGTGGCGAATTTTTCATTCAAGCATTATAATTAATCCACAGAGTGCAAAATACATTATAAAAGCTGCTTGTGTATTACACAATTTCGTAAGACGCAGCGATGGTTATCAATTTGAAGATACGATTCGATGTGATATGGAAGAATTCGACGGAGTCCAGGCAGTTGGAGGCCGATCTAGTGGTATTTCAGTAAGAGATTCGTTTGTTCAATATTTCAATGGCCCTGGAGCGGTTCCTTGGCAAAACAGAATGATACATTAAAATAAGAAATAAAATAATAAGTAAACTTACCAGCTTTGTTTTTTTCTTCTGGGCCTAAATCAGCCCAATGAGCAACCACTTCCTGTCCTATCTCCATCCATAACTTCGCTTTTAATTCCCGATTGACGTATTCCTTCGACTTCACTTCATATAAAAGAGGTCTTTCTTGTACTTCAATAATAAAACGCTCCGTGTCGAACATTTTGACGCGCCACTAGCCACGCAAGCGCACACACGACGAGCGAGCGAGAAGGTCCCGCGCAGAATGACGCAATAGCGGATAACCGCCCGTGTAGTTTTAAACGGCGGTTAACAGCGGCGGTTTGACGCTGCATGCGGCGGTCGAATTTCTCCCGCCTGCAAACCGCGGCGGGAAACCGCGCAGTATAGTTTGTGGCATACAATGTCCATATAAAATTGAGTCTAGTGCGGTTCAGAAGCGGATTCCCGCGGCGGCAGAACCGCCCGTGTAGTATAGTTCGAAGATGATAAACTGATAGGATTTTTCTTTTCATAAATCTGATTTTTAAAATAAGTTAACTAAACCTCCTATTTTGATTTGTTAAATATTTTAAATTTTATCCTGCATAATGTAAAATAAACCTGTAGCAAAATAATAAAGTTTCAATAATTTGTAAGTTTTTTTCCGAAGATCATTTTAAATACATACTTAAAAAAAGAATTTCGAGTAACACCTTGGTATTATTTATCTATGTATTACTTATAATCAAATAAAAACTTGTGCGGACTATGGTGATTTGTTTATCGAAGCGTTATCAGTGTATCGACACGTGTACGATTTGATGATTGCGTAAACGCGATGAACACAAACACAAATGCTGTAGTGTGCGTTTATAATGACACGATTTAATTTTGCATTTGTAGTTAAGTATACAGTTGTGTGTTTATCTTGCGCCCCCCTGATGTTGACAGAATTTTTGTTTAGGAATTAACATGCATGGCCTCTCCAGTTGGTTGAATACTCACAGTACAGACAGTACCTGTCAATGTGATACTTTATGGGCATGCCGACCTAATTAGTGCATGCCCATAAAGTATGACATTGACAGGTACTGTCTGTACTACTAAGAAATTCAGGACTTCATACGCGTGATTTTTATTGACAGCTGTCGCAGAGATCAAGCTATCTTTTATGAACCATAAGTACTTATATTGAATATTTTTTTTAAATGTAGGTATGAGTGAAATGCTATCTTTTTCTATTTGACTAATAGATAGCAGGGAATTTAACCTTTTTTTAGAGCATGGCTAAATGTTTGGCTATATTGTGGGTCTTGGATTCGATTCACAGACAGAAGTGTTTGTATAGCCTACAAATAACTGTTTTGAGGCTGGCTGTGTTTGATTGCGTAAGTGTAAGAGAAAATATGTCAACTTGACCTGTGCAAATATTACCTTACACATTATACCCTATTTATTGATGGACGAGGTTGATGACAGAAATTCCATTTAGAATATTGAATCCAATTATTTAAAAAATAATACTATTACAACAAAATAGTCACCTTAAATTGGTGTTTGATGTGTCTACTCAGTGTACTCCACTCTAGGAGTATTTATACTAAGTACTTTCATTTCCAATTTCAATGTAACTGTAAGTTTAGAGAAAATTCAGACAAAGATTGCCATGCCAGCCAAACAATTTCAGCCTTGTTACTGTAATAATATATTATACCGCTGACTAACAGCAGCCTTAAGGTGGCCCTAGTCGATGGCAAGAAGCGAAGGCGAAGTGGTGGGCGGGGTTAAAATGCATGCTATCTCAGCCGACATCACGTGCGAAAGGCATGATGATTTACAACGAAACTAGCGCGTGAAATGTTATAAAAAGACCTTTGGGAATCTGGATATCATGAAAAATCTATTGAATGTATCAAAATAAAATTATTCTCTTTTGAAGACCTATTCTATCACTGTATGGTAACTGTTTTGCAATTTTCATTCTTCTTATGATATTTATTTCCACCCAAAGATGTGTTAAAATTAGTACTTTTAAATATATTCTTTTTTTACTTTTTTGTTTCCATATAGGGCTAGATAATGATGAGACAAATTGAAATAAATTAATTAGAATAAGCGACTAGCGACTATTTTGTAGTCCGGCGATTACTCCACTGTTTGATGGTGTACGTTCAAAATAAAAAATGATTTCAATTTGTCTCATCATTATCTAGCCCTGTATCGAAACAAAAAAGTAAAAAAGAGTATGTTTAGAAGTTATAAGCGTCGAAAATTCCGAATTTCAACACTAGTTTTAACATATTTTTTGGGCGGAAATAAATACCATAACAAGAACGAAAATTGCAAAACAGTTACCATACAGGGATAGATTAGTTGTTCAAAAATGCAAATAATTTTATTTTAAACAGATACTTTCAATAGATTTTTCGTGACATCCAGACTACCAAAGGTCTGTTTATAAAATTTCGCGCGCCCGTTTTTGATATAAAACATCTTGCCTTTCGCTACAAATTGTTTCCCCCGATCAGTGGGACGGACGGAGGGGGGGGGGCGCAGCGCGCACTCACACATGCTCACTAGGTTAGCCGCTGCTATCTATTTATGGTTGTAATACCTACATATCTACATCTTTATTTAGAAAAATTGCTTCCTTTTGTTCGTGTCCATTGCTGAAGCCGGGATGAATATAGCTGCTAAAATGTGCCCATAAGTTTGTTGAAGCACATTTAGTTAAAATAGAAAACAGGTAGGTACATAATAATGAACTTTCAATACAGGTAGTACATTAGGTACGTAACTACTTTAATTTGCTAACTAACGAAAGCATCTCATAGATAAGCACGATTATCGAAAATCTTAAAATTGTTTATTAATTTAATTAGAATAGGTAATTCTAAGATTTTCGATAATCGTGCTTACGTATAGGAATCTCAAATCCTAATATACCTACCTAATGTAATTTGTGTAAGTACATAAGAATCTAAGAAGGGCAGTCAATGATAAATAAAATTTGTTTTGTAAGTTGTTTTTTTTTTAAAAAAAACACTTTAAAACAACAAAAACATGAAAATGAGAAGAAGCACCCGATCTGCCGAAACAAACTCAGAGAGGTCAGTACAGGTGTTACATTGGTCATGTCATAAAAGAACCAGGCTAATATGGTCCTTTGAAGAAATAATCATACAGACGTGAGTGGACAACTAAGTACTTTTTAGGATTCCGTACCCGAAGGGTAACCAGCAGGGCCCTATTACGGAGCCTCCGCTGTCCGTGTGTCTGTCTGTCAGCGGGCTGTATCTCATGATCCGTAACAGGTAGATGGTTGTAATTTTCACAGAACGTGTATTTCTGTTGCCGTTATAACAGCAAGTGGTAAAAATAAATTTGAAATTAAAGGATTTTCTACTAAAAAAAGAAACGTGTATTTTTGGCTTTTTTGATCGATATTAATATGTATAGGTATTTAAATCTTGTAATCTCGGAAGTCCGATTCGCACTTGGCAATATATTTGTTTATATTTAACCTTACCTCAGACATACTCATATTTTTTTTATATAATTTACTATACTACTATATAAGCTACTACTAAATAAAATAGTAGTAGCTTTGCTATGGTATTATAGTATATTTTGGATAAGATTTAATTTATTAGAGAATAATACGAACTATATAAAAACTAAGGAGCGCATCAACCTACCTTAGATATTGGGTTATGAAGACAGATATGTACACATAGGATTTAGTTTCTAAGTTGTACCTACATATTTTATAGCCTTCGTTATGAATAGCATAAACAGGCCAAGCCCCCTAGCCTGCAAACGTTTCGTAACGAATCTCTTTCTACAATCGCGCTTTTTATTTGTTTGGACTGACCACCTGACTCGTTCACACTCACACTCATTCACACAGTGATGCCATTCCCATACAGTGTTTAGTTTTCAACTAGCATTATCTATTATAAAATAAATCAAAATTTTATTCATATTTCGCTAATTGTGTCTGTACTGTGAATTTGTTTTACAATCAATCTCTAAATTGTAGTTTTCTTCTAATTACTTACCTTGCCTAGACATGTTCTTTGGACTTCTGTAAGGAAGTCTGTGCTGTTAGTATTCCGTTTATATACGTTACTATTTTGATAGACGTTTGTGCTTGTCCCTGCAGTGACACAATGCCTATTGTTGATAACTTTCTAAGTACTAAGAGAATATTTCAAACCGCTATTGAACACAAACAATCAATAAGCAATTTACAAACTAACATTTTTTATTTAATTAATTAACCTATATAAAAGCCCCACTCACGTCAAAATCGCGCTGTCGAAAAAGCAGTTATCCTGACACTGGCTGGCATATACTTCGGGGAGTTGCCTGTGGGCTATTATAGCTAACTAGTTATGGAAAGTAAATACCTAAACCTAACCTACCTATGGAAAGTAAAATACAAAAACATAAAGAAAACATAATTATGTTACAGTTTTTTGTGTTTGTTTTAGAAATTGTTATATTTTTTTCAAAAAAAAGTTTTTTATGTTACCGTTTTTAGTTGAGAGTTATGTCCCTTTAGTGGGTACAGGCGTGATATTATATTGTGTGATTGTATAAAGAATGCTTAGGTAGGCGATAGCAGAAATCGCGGTTGATTTGCTGTCATTTATTGAAGACTGCCCCCGATTTCTCCAAGATCCCATCATCAGATCCTGATCTGACCATCATCGATTACCGTGGGATTATCTGGAAAATATATCCTTTCAAACAAAAAATAATTTTCCAAATCGGATCAGGCTTCAGGCATCTTCGAGAAATCGGGGGATAGAACATACATAAACAAAGACCAACGAATTGAGAACCACCTCCTTTTTTCGAAGTCGGTTAAAAAGTAGGGAAAACAAATCAATGGAATTATTATATAATAACAACATCTGCTTAAGTTCACATAAGAACTTTCATAATAACAATGGTTCTAGTTTCAACAGTCTAGTATAAACACCAATTTGTTTTCTCTCTCCTTTCTCTTTTTAAAATACGTTACCTGCACACTAGGATTTTCTCCAGTATCGTGGGGGCAGTTTACAAACATAAATTGCACAAGGATAAATATCCAGACCCGGAACAACTATTTGTAGGCCATACAAATATTTATTCCGTGCGAGATTCGAACCCGCGGTGCCCCGCGCAGCCTCATTGCTAAGCCACTGCGATACGGAGTTCAAATTGCCGTTTGAGTTTATGTTATTATTCAAAAATGAATCGCATAGGTAAGTACGCGATGACGCCGTCTCGCATTGCGTCACTCGAGTGCGTATGTGTGTGCGCACTAGCTTCTTACTGCTCATCACAGCGTCTATCCCTTTCGCACGTGATGTTGGCTGAGATAGCATGCATTTTTACCCCGCCCACCACTTAGTTCGTGCCATCGACTAGAGCTACCTTAAGGCTCTATGTAAAATGGGATGTAGGTATGAAAACTTTACCTTTGTCCCCACAATTGTCAAGCAAATTAGTAATATAATGGTGAGTTTAGGAAAAAAACTTTTGTTTTATACAAATTCAAGGATCTTTCCCAGGTACTCATTTTAATAATGATTTAGTTTATTTAGTAGTATGATGTTACCTTTTTAATTTTTTATGCAGCAAATTAATATGATTTACATTTCTGTCTTCCCCAACCCCTACCCAAGTTTTGATGAATGAATAAATTTAAAATGATTTTGTAATTTTTCAACAAATATTACAATCTGCTGTAGACCATGATTTCAAATTAACAAGTATTTGAATAACTAATAATAGTTATGGGTTTGGACCTTGACATATATCGTTATAAATAGCAGCATCACACATCAGTAATAAGCAGCAGAAATCCTAGTGTCAAGGAACTATTATTTAAGTACCATTACTTATGTATCATATAATGGATAGGAAAGAAGAATGCAAGGTAAATAAACAACAATATTAGATCTACAAACAAATATAATTCAGTTTTCTAACATTTTACGATACATAATTTATATAAATGTACAGGGTAAGCTCATGACGTGGGTAGAAGCGGTATTAGTTTTAAACTTGGCTACCGGGCGATTACTCTGTGCAATTTAATTTCCATTACACACGGGCGGCAATGTACCGCTCTGATATGCTTTATTTAAGGATAGGTATGACACAACTTATACATTGTGAAGAGATGTGGTACATAATGATTGTGAACAATTTCAGTGCTGCAGGTTACAAATCTACATTATACACCAATGACTAGTAATATGTAAAAATACGCTAAGTATAAGCGTATTAAATTTTATTTCCCATCAGTATGCTAGATAATGTGAATTACTATAAGTTTATAAGCATAATTGGAGCAAAATAAACAAAAAAACTCCTGTGCGTCCCATTGGAAGACAAGAGAAATATTACAAAACTTTAAATTTACCCATTTAATTGAACTGTGTACCTATTTGGTAACTTCGTAGTATTTTATATTGCTAAATAAATTATAATAATCATAATGTGAACATAGATATTATTGACATAGAATACATTTTCGAATATTGGTATATTTAGAAACAGGGTCTTATTCTAATACTTTTATTTAAATTCTATAAATAATTTCACATAGACAAATTTTAACACATGATATACATGTAAATGACACAAATGACAGTAAATATTTATTGCACAATACTATTAACAGCTACTGGATTTAATATCAACACACCGGGGACACACAGATGTATATGTATGGGGTGGGACACGTGACACACCTCACCTGTACAATGTAACAAACACAATGTTATACATGGGAATATCAAAACTTAAGTATGTATCATAGAAAGAATAAACTTTTATTGATATTCCGTACAATTAAAATTTTCATAAGTTAAAAATTAACCACCACATGGAAAATTTTATGAATATAATTAGTTGTTAATTTTAAAACAATAGGTATAGGACTGTATAAAGAAATTACAATTTTTTAGTTATTAAGCTAAAAAATTAAAAGAAACATTCAAAATTTAAATCACTCATATTACTACTGCATGAAATACACATACCTCACAATCATGACAGCAAATCTATATTGGAAAAGGCAGTGTAAGTAAGTAAGGTACAGGTTTTTATTAAAGTTGTTACTAGGGTCAAAAATTTGTTTTATGGGAGTTATATAAAATAGGCACTTGAAGTGAGAATTCTACTGTAGCAAAATAATACTCTTCATTAACAAAAATAAAGCTATAAAGTTAAAAAAAAGCAGAGGGAATGTATTAGCTACTTCAAATAAACACTCATGCTGCTTATGTTACAACACAAGCAGAGAAGCAAGAAGAAAATTTAGAGTAAAATATTAAAGTGAGCGCAATAACAACTATCATCGTAAAAAATTTAATTATCTACGATATTATAGAATAAAACAATAACATCTTCTATGGCAGCTGAAAAAAAATGTACTCATTTTGTACACTGTCAAAAACATCTCGTAGGATTGGACTATAATTCATTAAAATCTAATATTTAAATTATTACAATAAGAGGTGACGAAACTAACAACTACATAGTTAATATAGACTTACATATTTAGTGCTACACATGAATTGTATGTATTCACCTACTTTGGCTGGAGTCACAAAAGATTTATAAATTTATTTATTTTCAATAATACTGGGAATTAACTTCAGGGTCCCATTAGCATAAATTTTTGCTATGGTTATATTATAAATCATATCTGAACCATACAACATACTAGGTTGCAAATACGAAAATTCATATTAAGTGAAAGATTAAAATTAGTACACATTCTCTCAGGAATTTTTGGTGTTTTCATTCCATTAAAAAATGCAGATCTCAGATCTATCGTGTAAAATTGTTAAGAGCAAAACAAACAAATAGGAACTCTTCATAACATAAAAGTTTTAAACAAATAATAAAGAGATAACGCAAAATAAACAATCTCTTTTCTTAACAAAATTACAAGATGTAGCTTTCATAAAATTACTATTTAAAATAAATTATTTTATATCAGAAATTCAACAGTTTAATAGTAATGATATTATTACAAAACCAGATTATTGAAATGCCTATATGACATAAATTCACTTGAAATATTATAATTTGACAACTGATTTTGATAGTAGGAAAATATTCATAATATACATATTTAAAACATTAAATAGAATCTATTGCAATGTGATATAAATAAAGATAAATAGTATGTGAGTAGATTAGATCTAATCACAATTTAATTATATGCTTTACCTATCGGTACATAAATTTTTTATCATTCAGAAAAGCCTGAGTCAGTGAAAACATCTTATGTTAAAAGTAGTTATAACGGCTATAGCAGTTGTGAATAACCTAAGTTTCGCTGGGATGGAGCGCTTCATAATATTGTATAGACAACCCCACTACCAAAACATCTTTTATGATAAAGTTTTAAAGGCTAATAAAATGCCTCGATTTTCAAGTTAATATATTAATTATTGATGTTTCAATAACTTTCTGAAAAATGTTGTAGAAAAAGAATCTTTAAAAAATACATCTTTAATTTAATTATTACCGAAATAATCATAAAATGACTGTTATTTAATTAGTTTCTGTAACAGTGACAGTAATTAAATTACAGTCATATCACGGTTATTTCAGTAAGTTTTAAATCCAACTATAAATTATTGGCATATAATAATAAACACTGAAATGTTATCAAACATTATTCAACGTTAATTTTATCACATTTTTAAATTTTAGCTCAATGGTTGTAATGCAGAATGCAATAACAATCGTCGCAAAACACTGACATTTCACCCATGTTAAAATGATGCTAAGATATTAATTAAATTGCTTTCCACAATAACAGAACCGAGTCACAAGAACAGAGTGCATCTTATATTTACAAGACTACTAAGGCATTCCTCTATCTAAAATAAGCGTATTCTCGTAGTCGTACCATATTGTGAAGCACTCCTTAGTCGTCATATGCCCTTCCATTCAACGTCATTGTTCTAACACTAAATATTAACTATGACTATCCAATACAGGGTATTTATCTGTCAACATGGCACTGTTTCTTTGATATTTTACTAACAGGTACCCTTCATAGATGAATTATTCGCATTTAATAAATTAGTTGTTATTAAGAGAAGTACAATAGCAAAGGATTTAGTATGCCAAACTTTTATTAGATAAAACGCAAGTTGTCTTAGTTGAGAGACTATGCTGTTGGTAATTTATAAAATAAACTCTTGTTGGGGAATAAATTGTAAATATTATAATATTCATTTCTTAAATCGTAAAATTGAAATACTATTGATTTGTTAAGCCACACATAATTTATCCCATAAGGGATATTGAATAGAAATGAAACAGCGTAATCTCGTTTATATAGAAATAAAAAATAAATAGGACAACAAACGTGAGTTACGTTGCGCGGAAGGGGGGGAAGATTGAGTGGGGGGCGAAGGCGTTCATCGCACGTCTGTGAGATTGCTCTTGTCACCGAACAGTTTCACCAGCTGCTCCTCGTAGTCGTCGATGTTGCGTTTCATAATTTCCATGCACGGGCCCAAGAGTCGTTCGAAGGTCTCCACGTCCAAGACTGCAATTGATATTTGTCAAGTTAGTGTACCTGGATTTTAAACACCCTTATGGGTTCAAATACCATAGGTGTGCCGAGTTTGGGTTCGTTTTGTTAGTTATGATGTGACCATACCTCCGTACTTGATGGTGTGACCTGAAGGTGTACATTGGTAATCGCTATGGGAACTGGTCTCCGTTCAGGTCACTCCGTCAAGTCCGGAGGTAAGAACTTATCATACCTATACCAATTTAGAGTGTCAACTATACAAATCAACCTCAATTTCAATATTCCAAAATCATTTTGTGGATTTTTTTGATGTTTTCATCTGTAACAGCCTCTTTTGGACGTCCACTGCGTTCATCGTCTTCGGTGCTCATATGGTTTGTACGGAATTTAGCAAACCACTTACGAATGGATGCTTTGGCCGGTGCAGAATCCGGATAACACTCATCACGCCACTTTTTGGTATCAGCAGCAGTTTTTTTCATCAAAAAAGTTTCATTAAACACAAGAAATTCCTTTATATCAATTTTTTCAAAATAACAAAAGGTGCTTCACTCAAAATGCTGTAATCTCACAAACTAATAATCAGACAGCTGTCAAATTTATACACGTTTCTTTTGAATGTTGGTACTAACTAAAAATTATATGGAATTACTCTAGTGGCGCCATCTCTTAGAAGCGATACGAACTTTTCAGCCCACCTATGAGGCCACTACAGACCCTGGCCTACGATAGGGTGACTACTTGTGCTGTACGCGTACACTGTAGCTTATATTACAGTACACTAGTTTTATGACACATTTTCTTTGTTAAATAAATAGTTTTTATATATGCGATTGCTTGAAATTCTCATGTTTTATATTAATTTATTGTGCGCAGCCGACGCTACGTAACATTACATACAAATTTTCAAAATGACATATAAATTTTTCAAATGTTCTGACAAGCAGAGAAATACGGACGAACCCATGGCGCAGCAGGTAAGTATTGGGTTGCTGCGCTGAATGTCGCGTGTTCTAATTCCACAATGAACAAGTATTTATATGGTCTACAAATTATTATTGCTTTATATGTAAACTGCCTCCACAATACAGGAGAAATCCGAGTGTGGAGGTTAAGTTTTTCTAAAAGAGAAATCTGGCTGCAGCACCAACATAATATATTCATTTAATAATATAAACCACAAAATCAAATACTACTTTCTATATAAAACTAGCGTCTGATTGGATAAAAGCATAAAGTGTTTTATTAAATGACAGATTAATCGTCTTTGTTCATCTTTTAGTCTTCAGTTATTTTTATAAATAAACCTAATGGATAAATCTGCTACCAAGTTGAATTCTATATAAAGAGCATATAATTACTCAGTTTTTAATATAAGTCTTTATTGTTCACCAATAACAATGAGCATGCCTAATGAGGCATAAAAGGTAAATGTGCAAACTGCTAGTCAATCATAAATACGTACAGTATAAAGTCAGTGTTTTTTAAAAATATATCATTAGTTATTACCTGAAAATACCATGCTATAAGTACAATAAAACAACGAAATTGTGTTTAATTGCATTTTGCAAATTTGAATAGTAACAAAATCATGCCAAATAAAAGTCGGTAGTCTCGGCCCATCCCTTTGGGTGATGGAAAACATGATCGTGATCCCTATGCCTGGCCTGAGTTTAGCATGTTGCCAGTGCTGACTATGGATCGAGAGGTGGTCCCTCACTGCTGGCCATATGAGGAAGCTCAAAGTCACTCAGCGAGCTATGAAGAAGCCTATGCTCGGAGTTCCTCGATGTAACAAGACTTAAAAATGGGGATATTCGCAGTAGGAACAGAGTAACTAATAAAGCCCAACAGATAAGTAAGCTGAAGTGGCAAGAGGCCTGCCATATAGCTCGAAGAACTAACAACTGATGGGGAAGAAAGATGGAGGGACGACCTGATAAGATACAGGAAGTCGATGGATGCAGGTGGCTCAGGACCGTGCTTTGTGGCATTACTTGGTGTAACTGCTAATCACCTTACAGCAGATCTAGGAGATCTATGGGCAATATCCCAAAAATAAGGGCCTCAAGGCTCAGTAGTCAAGGTTTTTTGAAAGTTTTAAGATAATAAAGATTGATACTCACATGCCACCTTAGTGGGTCCTACAGCGTATACAGAAGCAGCGCGGGGCTTGTGTGTGACAAGAGCCAACTCTCCGAAGTAATCACCCTTTCCTGCAAACAAAAGTGTATGTATGACACTTAATTAAATATTAAGAGAACAAGTTCGTAGATCATAATCAACCTTATATTTGAGTAATTGGAAATGAGATATTGATTGTTAAGTTAGGAAACATCACAGTTTATTATTCTATTTGCTTTCCTATTTTCTTTATCCCCCTACTTTGCAAGGTAACCAGTTAGTGCTTTTTTCTCAAGCGATTTGTTATTTATATTATGTAAAATTATGTCGATATTTTTGTTTCCTTTCATGTAAATTAAATGAACTTATATATTAAATCCTAGAAAAATTAAAATACTTTCGTAGTTTATTAATATATTTAGCGTAAAGTAGATTGTTCCTAAAACAATAATTTATAATTTATAAAAAGGTATGAATGACAAACCTTATTAGGATTATCTCGGAACAGAACATAAATAAATTAACTAAGAAAACTATGTCAGGATTCATAATGTTTTGGTTTGATGACGAAAGTGACTAAGCAATTTAAAAGTTTTAATTGGACATCCAATCTACACGAAAATTAGTTTTGAATAAGTACACGTACACACTTCACCTTCGTATTTTTTTCCCTACGTTGTACTTAATCGTTTTTTCTTAATTTTCCCTCGAATTTATTGTGGATGTACACCACTAAAAAGGGAAGACACTGCCTTATAAGATACAAATTTACAACTAAGTTTAATACAAAACTATGAATAAAGTATCATTAGAGTATGAGACTTGAATACATCCGCGTGTAGTGTAGCTATAGGCATACGCACGGGCAAGGGCATGTCCGCAGTAAATCTAGTATGTTCGCATCACTTTTAACTTTACATATAAAATCTATGTTGCCTGACAATGTTTTCACTAAGTATAGTGTCTGTGCCACCTTGCCTTATAAAAATGTAGACTCCACCCAAACCCATGTGACTGTAAAACAATTCAGATATGACGAACTGTCTTAATAGAATAGAAACACGGAAAACGCTTACTTACCAAGACGCTTGATCTCGTGTTCGTTGCCGTCGTCTCGCGAGATGCGGATGCTGACGGAGCCGTCCTCCACGAAGTACATTCCATCGGCGGTGTCGCCCTGGCGGATGATCAGCTCGCCGTCCATCAACGTGCGCGGCAGCAACGCGTCCGCCAGGTTGGCGCGCTCGTATGGCTGTCACAATAAAATATTTCATATTAAATTTTATTTTGATTATGTAGTGCTAATTTCTTAAGAAATGGCCAAATAAATATCTCTTTCTTTCTTCCAAAATAACGTCAAGTAATAAGTGCGTGTTGTCAGTGACGATTTATGGAACCGAAACGTGGTCCTCACTGCTGGCCAGTCGCTCAGCTTGCGATGGAAAGATCAAGGCTTGGAATTTCTCCGCGAGATAAATTCTGTACCCTCGTTATCTTATCACTAACATAGCTCAGCCCAAAAACAGAATAGTAGGATCCAAGTTGTACCTCCTTCGCCGCGCGAGGCTTAAATGCCTACTGTTCCGGGATTGTCACTGTCTTTTTGTTTAACAGCTAAGTCTCATTTAGTTTTATAAGTAGCTATAATATTTACAAACATAATACATACGGATACGTACCTATGCATCATATTTGTTAATGATTTCTTTGGTTTCCTCTCAAAGAAATAATGTTAGTCAAAAAAAATTCCAGCTTTACACTACAACAAATGCCACATAACTAAAATACGAGTAAATTAACACTGAGCATATGGTGTCAGCTCAGATTTAAAGTTTAAAATTAATTTGATGTGATGTGTTATAACTTATAATAATTAATGTACTTATGAGGTCCTTATGAGGTACGTATTTGTGTATAGATATAGTAATATAACCTAATTATAAAAAGTTAATTTACGCATACATTAATTTATTTTACAAAAAGAGAAAATAAAACGAAAAAAAAAAGAGTGCTAGCAAAATTTTATTAAAAATCAACAAATTCTCAAACAAAGGTGATTGCGTAGCGCGGCGATGGGCGTTCCCGACTCAGCCTGATCTTCCCGACTTAGCAAGTGTCGTCGTGTGCGTACTGTGGCTCGTGCTTACGAGTCCGTAATGTCACGTGCCAGATACGCACACATATTAGCGGTACATTTTTTAGAAGTTGGGTGAGTTAACCGTCAAATGCCTTTTTGTACGCCGATGATCAAGTTATACTTGCGTCGTCGGCGGCCGAGTTGCAAATGATGGTTACATTAATGAACAGATCATTAAAAGAAAGGGGTATGAAAGTGAACGCAAGTAAGACGAAGGTTATGGTTTTTGAAAGAGAAGAAAGTAAAACGATTTGTGAAATAAGAATAGAAGGGGAGTTGATCGAGCAAGTAGACGAGTTTGTATATTTGGGCTGCGTATTTAGCAGGGATGGGAGATATGATAAGGATATAGAACGACGAGTGAATGCGGGAAATAGAGTAAATGGGGCCCTGCACTCTATTGTGAAGAGTCAAAATGTGTCGAAAAAGGCACGTATGGCAATTCACAATGCTGTGTTGGTCCCTACTTTAACATATGGTAGTGAAAGTTGGGTGTGGCAGAAGAAGCACGATAGTAGAATGAACGCAGTAGAAATGCGGTCGTTAAGGAGTATGTTAGGGCTGAATCTTAATGACAGGGTAAGAAATTGTGTAATAAGAGAAGAGTGTGGTTTGCAAGATGATGTTGTGACCAGGATTAAGAAAGGAATGCTTCGGTGGTTTGGTCATGTGGAAAGAATGAATGAGGAAAGAGTGACAAAGAAAATTTATGTTGCAGAAGTGAATGGCAGAGTCGGAAAGGGACGTCCTAGGCGAAAATTTATCGACCAAATTGGCGATTTATTGAAAACGGGCCAAATTAGGAGTACCCTTAACCGACGAGCATGTATGCGGAGGTGTATGGATGTGAAGGAGGCGAGAGAGGTGTGTCAGGATCGTGCCAAATGGAAGTCTGTAGTCTCTGCCTACCCCTCTGGGTGACAGGCGTGAGTGTTTATGTATGTATGTATGTATTTTTTAGAAGAAAGCCTACTATTGTGTTTTTACCATGGTATGGGGAAGGCCTACGATTCGTAGTGGACGTGTGCTGAATAGTAATAGTGTGATAGAGAATGAATAAGCCTACTAATGAGTCATTCCACCAGCCAAGCCTGACGATGAAAGCAAATCCTCTCTACAACTAGACAGTCCCAATTCCAGCAGTTGACTTGAACGGGCTGTTAATGACGATGATGAGGAAGTCATGTCTTAGTGCTGGGTCGACAATTATACTTCGACGTAGGTATAATTAGTTATCTGAATTGGTTGTACGTTTTAGATCCTATTGACTAGTTTCCTTGTAGCCGTCGCACGAAGAAGCGTAATATTAGATCATCATATCCCTGGGGAGAATTTTAATACATAATAAATAAACATTTATGTTGAACGTTTATGAAAATATTGTCAAACTTGCAAAATTATTGCTCAGATAAAACTTATCTAATTATTGAAAAAGTGGTTCTTATTTATTTAGCCGGTTTTTCAATTGTCCGATAACTTTATCTTTTTTTTATTTAAAATAAAACCAGTATATACCTATGTACTTACATTTTTTTATTACTTCCCATTATTTGATTTAATCCTTACTATATTAAATAGTGACCATATGAAACAAGCTTTACAAAAAAATTGGGTAGCTTTTGTATTGTGTTACATTTGCGTTATCGTAACATAAAAGTTCCTCTGTTGTATTAGTGTTATAAGTGGAATTTTTGGCGGCCTACCCCATAAATCATTTGTAATAATATGGTCACGAAAATGACCAAATTCATCTTTGTAAGAAACTAAAACAATTATCGTCTAGTAAAATTAGTTATCATTCGCTAATAAGATAGGAGACACGTAGTAAATTACGTACGCACTAACAAGGCTGCCCTACCGCGTGCGTACGTATTGATTGATACAACAAATTTGACAAGCATATCAAATTGATATCCTAGCACAACTATATATACATATTGGCATCTGAGTAAACAAAGTTAAAAAAAATTGATTCCCATATATTACTGAAATTATATACAACGAAATTAAGAACTATGCGAGAATAGGAAGAAGGATTTTACACAGTAATTCAACACGAGTTGATAATAAATATGCAGTTGCTTTTGATGATAACAATTAAAGAAGCGTTTAGTTTAATTTGTTTTATCTAAAAACGAAAATTCAAAAACTATATGCTACGCTCATCCGATTCGGCTGAACTTGGACAGTGGCCGAGAAATTAAGACACGATTTCTTGTCCAATAATTCTCAAAACATTATTTATGGGATCAAGATGTAGTCTTTACTGCTTGCGCCATAAGACTCATAGTAACTCAATGACCTATGGGATGGTGTTCCGCTTAGTTTCTCTGCGTGATAAAAACTGAAACGAAAAAATGCACAGTACAATCAAAGAAATCGGATCAGAAAGGTATTAAAAAAAACACAGTTACATCCACACACATACAAAAATTGCACATGGTTAAATTTATCAGTACGCGAGTAACCCGGGTTCGACCCCGCCGGCACCAATGAAATAGTTAATTGCAATTTTAAATGCTGATTTACCACGTGCACGGCGGTAAAGGAAACATCGTAAGGAAACCGGCATGTCTGAGAAATAAGAAACAACGCACTACGCGGCAAACGTCCCGATACCATCCACACCATCTGGATGCTTGGCGGTCCACCATTGTACGTTTCAAAAGGAGTTTTCTTCCGCGTACAACCTCTCTGTGGAATAGTTTACCACCGGCGATTTTTCCGGACCGATACGACCTGGGGACCTTCAAGAAAAGAGCTTACTCCTTTCTAAAGGGCCGGCAACGCACCTGCAATTCCGCTGGTGTTGCGGTTGATCATGGGCGGCGGTAGTCACTTAACATCAGGTGAGCCGCATGCTCGTTTGCCCCCTCTTCTATAAAAAAAAACACAGACACGTGAAGTTCGTCAACACGCATTGGGGCAGCGAGGCGGTATTTCTTTTTTTATATACAATTAGGGTGACAAATGTGCACACAGTCCACCTGATGGTGTGTGGATGAAGTGGCCATAGACATATACATTTATCCTCGATTGAGAATCAAAACGCAGGTGCGTTGTTACCCCTGCTAAGACGGAATGCCTCGTAACCAGTAAAAATGGGTCTCCGGATCTCTACACTCACCATACGAAACAGCAGTATTAAGCAGCTGTTTTACGCTGGTATTCTATGAGAGCGTGGTCCTTCCCCGGTCAAGCCGACCCATTCGTGCTACAACTATAATTAATATAGCTGCAGCGTGGCTCTACCACGTATAAAACCCTCTAAGAAATCAGGGGAGGCTACGAAGGACTACCAGCTGAAATGGCGATTATAGAAATTTTAGTAGTGAAGTAGCTCACAACGAGCACATGATGTTGATATACAGTATAAATTTTTACGGGATAGGTTAAATTTTGTTACTTAAAAACACACTTGCTTGTAGTAAATAAACTCGCACTGGTATTGCTTGATGCTTTTTTTGATTGCTTTTCATGCGAGTCAGTGAAATATTGGTTCAGCGTTTCTGTTGGTCGATCAATCGGTTGCCTTAGCCTCGTTCGTCAATCAGTATACCAAGTGAGGTTACGTTAGAAGTTGAAGAAAAAATTAGAACATTTCCCCTTACAAGCAACTTTCCGCAAATACAATATTTAAATAATATTTGACCGAGACGAATAGGTCTACATTTTAATCAACTCAAGAAGAAGAAGAGATTTTTAATTCGAACTACATTTCTCTTAAATGTATGACATTAAATATTTGCCAATCATAAAATGATGTACATGATTATTATTATTACTTGTTAGACCACATTAACAACTGTTAACTTGAGTTTGCGATAAATCTTAGTCCACACTCAAAAGGGTCAAATAATTATACTTAAAAACGTAAAAACCACTTTAATTTTTTTAAAGAATAAAATTATTTCCACATAATTCAATAGCTTTTGAAGTCGGTGTTAAGCTTAAGTCCTTATTAAATTATGTGGAATTTATTTTATTTATTAGTTTTGAGTTTGAGTATTTTTAAAATCGGTTTTTACTTTTTCAACGTTTAATTATGTATATGGATATAATCCTGAAAGCTTACATTTTAATGCAATAAATTTTAGCTAAAGTCGAAGGGAGACGAAGTTAATCTAATTATAACATTGGCTTCTCGTCAGGATGTTGCGTTTGATGTACTAATTAAAAATATTTATTGCTTCTGAGATGATCAGTGGGCCGATGACGACGTTCTAAAATTCCGTCGCCTGACTTGAGTCTGCTGACGTCATCGGACGTCACGGCGTCAGTTTTCAAATATACATGATACGATGAGTTTAATATTTTTTATTAGTATTACTACATCAAGTTGAAAAAAATCCTACAACAGAAATTTTTACAAAATATGCAATTTCGAATGTGGTGGTTTATTCTTAACGTAAGTATATAATACTAATATTAGTTAGTCAGTGTGTTAATAACGGCAAAAAATTCAATATATTTACGTATTAGTAATCAAATTGTAAATACGACACTTCCCATCTCTCTTTTATAATATACCCGTCTACTTCTACTCTTTTTATAATATTAGATCCTACGTGATGGAGCCACGCTCTAGTATTATACAGGTGGACCAAAAGTCCGTTAACTTTTGAATCGGTAGCTGCGTCGGTGAGCGGCGGCGGGGCGAGGCGGCGGGGTTACGAAATGAAAGAGCGGCCGATGGGAATTTAGTGCCATGGCGTTCTTCACCGGAGCACGACGTGCGTTCTGCGTACGCGAATATTACAAAAATAACGATTCTTTGACAATTACGCAACGAAAATATTGTAATCATTACAATGTACGCCATAAAAATGAAGCTCCATCGATTCAGTTGATTAAGAGTTGGGTAAAGAAATTCGAAAAGACAGGTTCAACGTTAAAACAACCAATATCCGGCCGACCTAGGACATCAAGAATCCCCGAAAATGTGGAACGTGTAAGAGCGTCTGTTCGTGAACAACCGAGACTCTACTCGAAAGCGGTTTAGCGTCTTAAATGTGTCCAGAACATCTTTAAACCGCATTCTTCATAAAGATTTACGTTTTCATCCGTACAAAATCCAAATGGTACAGGCATTAATGCCTCAAGATCACGCTACCAGGCTGCAGTTTGCCAACGAAATGATAGAGAGGTTTACCAGCTTTACCAACATTTTTTTCTCAGACGAGGCACACTTTCACGTTAACGGGGATGTCAACAGGCAAAATTGCAGGTATTGGAGTGACAATAATCCAAAATTGAAGCATCAAAAACCCCTGCATTCACCCAAGGTTACTGTATGGGCAGCTTTGTCAGCAAGAGGCATTATTGGTCCCTACTTCTTTGAAGACCAAAGGGGACGCACTGTTACAGTGAATACAGAGCGGTATATTGTCATGTTACAAAACTTTTTTGCTCCCTCGCTACAAAATTTTGATGGTTTTAACCAACGATCGTGGTTTCAGCAAGACGGGGCAACATGTCACACCTCCAATAACTCATTGAGTGCAGTTCGAGAAATTTTCGGCCAAAAAGTGATATCCAAAAGAGGCGACATTAACTGGCCTCCTCGCAGCCCGGATCTGTCTCCTTAAAAGTAAAGTTTTTGAGACCAACCCCGTGTCTGTTGCGGAATTGAAGCAACGTATTCGCGAGGAAATGCAAAACATTTCTCGGAACACTTGTCAGGCCGTCATTGAAAATTTTCGCTCCAGGTTACAGCAATGCCAAAATAATGAAGGAACAGATATGGATAATGTAATTTAAAAAAATCCCTTTTTATGTGTTTTCATAATTAATAAACGCTTTTCACCTGATGTAATTAGTTTTCATTTAGTTTGAAAAGTAAAAAAACTTATGGGGTAAGTGTGAATTTTTTGTGAAAATTAGTTATGTTACATTTCGACTTAGATTTTTTTCACAATTTTCTGGCAAACCTGACTATCAAATATGATATGACCGTTATTTATGGAGCGACATCGTGGCATTACCGTGCATCAGCACGATAAGGTTAAAAAATGTCCACGTAAAACGGTGTTATACCCTTATTGGCATTTTATTTTTTACTATGAAGACGGGTTTCAATTTCATTTCCAACTATAAGACATAAGTTCCAAAATGCTTACTTGATGAGTGTTATGGACTTTTGACTGTATATACCAGAAACCGATCACAAAATGTTACTTAGTTTTCTTTAGCAGAAAAACCGAATAAGTGCCCATAGTCGGCTTATTGTTTTCCTTTAGAAACGTGTTTATAAATGCTTTTACATGAGACCTATTAGATTAAAAACATCAACTAAAGATTCTTAATTGGTACGCCTATAAAAATATCAATATCAAAATGAAATAAAACATATGTCACAGGAACTGCTCTAATTATCAGTTGCCTCAATCGATAAGGAAGAGCAAATTGATGACATTGAGATATAGCAGTTTGTTCGAAATAGGGAGGAATCAAGCAGAAGGAGGAATCTCTTTATGATGAACTCTTTCGTCCAGAAGCGTAACTATAGAAAATGAATCTGGTCTTGTCCCGACTTTTCGACGAAAAATGAGATTGACTTCATAATGACGATCAGCCCCCAACAGTTCCCCGATGTCTTAGTGATCGCGAGGTTGACAACGGGTAGAGAACACCGAACGGTGAGAGGCACCTAAAAAAAAATGACAATGCTCTATTGAAGAACTACAAACCGATTTTTCTTCTCAGCCGCTTCTACGTGCTGTTTTCTAGACATATAAAATCTTTTCGCACGCGGAATTCATAATTTTCAGCCTATCGAACAAGCCGGTTTTCCAAAAGGTTTATAGTATAGTATTATAGATCACATACATATCCTTCGGCAAATTGTACAGAAGATCTAAGAGTACAATCTACCACTTTGTCTTACGTAAGGAGAAATTCGGGTGATGCTACCGTCCCTTTAGCGATGTTAAGTCGATTGTCGGTATATCGGTGCTGAAATTTCTACACAGTAGGGCAACGATGACATTTGGTATGTTCCGAAACGTTTCCAGTATACTGCCGAATACAAATGACGTCATCAATGGACGCCATATTGTACTGGCGTGCCGCCGTCATATTGTGTCGGATATCCGGCCATATTAAAACAATTTTTAATTGGGTGCGTTTGGCAGAAAAAAGCGCTAGCAAGCGATTATAAGCGCTGAAATAGTTTTCGGCCAGGACACGATTGCTACTTCGGTAGCGCTGACACAATCCGCCATTTTGCTTATTTAATTTGTTTGTTTCGAAGTAGAGTTTATAAGTTGTTTTGTGCAATATTAGTTTTAAGTAATATAATGACATGAATAAACATATACATGTTATTGAAAATTCATGATTGGTAAGTTTTTTAATATGAATACTTTACAAACATATATTTAAATTAGGTTAGGTTCCCCGGTTAAAACTAACATCGTGTCCTGGAGGAAAATAGCTACTTACGATTTGACAGCGCTTACCGCTTACGATCGCCATTTTGCTTACAAGCGCTTGCTAGCGCTTTTTTCTGCCAAACGCACCCATTGTGTGTACGCTGAATGAAGCATGCCAGAATATATTTTTATTTATTCAAATACAAAAAATTATAGAATAATTGCTGGTATTTCCATTAGGAGGATATAATGATTTTTGGAGCACAAAATGACAAAATAATCGCGAACACTTTTTCAATATGGCGCAAATTTATGACGTCATATACTGTCCTATGTTTTGGAATGTATCACCAGTATGTTGTCGATCATGACGTCATTTGCATTGGACAGTACACTGGGTTCTAATTTGGAACATACCCAATGTAAGTACCGTTTTGGGTTTAAGGGGCTCCGCTAAGATCTTGGAGCCCAAGCCAACCCCGCCTGCACGTGGTGCACCTGCTGAACAACGGAAAGGGCACTGGCGATGCCACTCCTCTGGGATACGTCCTAGGGGTTCGGGGGTCAGACGGCAATCGCCCCGGTAATTGGCACTAAGCCACTCAAAAATGGAAAGTAAAAGAAAGAGATATACGTTTAGGACTAGGGCGTCGCCGCATAACGACGCGCATGGGGATCGCCTTAACCCTGCGACAAGTATGCGAGGGCTACCGGGCCCCGTGCGAGCCCGGCTAAAGACGTTAGCACCAACTACGAAGATTCGCTTTGCAAACTGGAACATTGGCACGCTTACGGGACGCTCCACAGAACTTGCGGCCATACTTGCCAGGCGTAAAGTGGCAGTGGCGTTCCTGCAGGAGACACGGTGGAAGGCCAACAGGAGCCGGAATATTGGGCACGGCTACAAGCTGATCTATACAGGCTCTTCTGGTGGGAAGAACGGTGTGGCAGTGGTGCTCGCCGAGCATTTCCACGATAGCGTCTTGGAAGTTAGACGCATATGCGACCGACTTATGGTAGTAAGGTTGCTTGTTGAGGGGGTCGTGACCCACTTAATAAGTGCCTACGCCCCAAAGGTCTGTTTTGGGATCGGCTCGGAGATGTACTTACTACGCGGCATACCGTTGTCCCACGATGTCGTGTTGGGTGGCGACCTGAACGGTCATGTGGGCGAGGTGCAGGGGGAGTATGAACGTGTCCACGGCGGCTATGGTTACGGGCGAAGAAACGCAGAAAGGGGAAACCATTCTCAGAACCTGCACTATAGCTGACCTGGCCGTCGTGAACACGTTCTTCAAAAAGAAAACCGAGCACCCGATTACCTACAGGAGCGGTCGGAACGCCACTCAAATTGCTGACCAGGAGAAGTCATATCAGTCGCGTGGCCAACTGTAACGTCATACCCGGTGAGTGTCTCACTGCCCAACATCGACTTCTTGTCATGGACCTCTGCGTAAAACCCCGTCGCAGACACGCCGAACGTTGTCGCCGTCAAATTAAGTGGTGGTGGCTGCGGGATCAAACCAGATACTCAGAGTTTGACTCTGCCGCTAGGGATATTAGTCTCGACACAGCAGGCAAGTCCGTCCAATAGTGCTGGAAAACCATTCAGACAGCAATCACAAAGACGGCAAAGCAAGTCCTCGGCGTGGAGAAAGGGGGTCGCAAAATCGACAAGGAGACTTAGTAGTGGGACGCCACAGTCCAGGGTTCATTACGGGAGAAGAAAGCGATCTTCAAGACGTGGCAATCGACCAAATCTCCTGAAGATCGCGCATCTTACAAGACAGCGAAAAGAGCTGCCAAGAAAGCTGTAGCCAGAGCCAGGCGTGACCACTGCAACCATTATATGCTAAGTTGGATTCTCCTGACAAGCTCATATATAAACTGGCGCGCTCTAGGGCCAAAGCAGCGTAAGATATTACTCGCTGCTGCAGCGTCAACGGCCCTAATGGCGAGCTCCTGAACGATGATCGTGCGGCGAAAGAGAGATGGCACTCTTACATCCACGTTTTGCTGAATACTCAGCACCGGGATGTGCACCCTCCCGAACAACTCCCGAACCATGGACTCGTGCCACCAATTACGCTTGACGAGGTCTTCGCATCTCTTCGTCACATGGAGAATCGGAAAGCTGTCGGACCGGACGAGGTGCCAATTGAAGCGTGGAAAGCGCTGGGGGCTCGTGGTGTGTGCATTCTTACTAACCTTTATAATAGAATCCTGAGCGACCGAATAATGCCCGATCAGTGGCGGCTTAGTATAATAACGCCGGTCCACAAGGGTAAAGGGTCCGTTCAGGATTGCGGTAATTACCCGCGGTATAAAGGTGACGTCACACACCATGAAGCTCTTCGAGCGCATTATTGACACCAGGATCCGACAGGAGTGTACAGTATCGGACTCCCAGTACGGTTTCAAACCAGGACACGGTACCATGGACCCTATATTCGCCCTAAGGATCCTCATGGAGAAGCATAGGGAAAAAATATGCCTCTGCATTTTTTATTCCTAGACCTGCAGAAGGCCTTTGACTGTGTTCCTAGGGAGATGATCTGATGGGCGTTGCGGTCGAAGTTGGTACCAGAGACCTACGTGGAAATCGTACGTGATATGTACTCCAACTCCGATTCAATAGTCAGGACCGCTGTTGGTGATACCACCCCCTTCCCCATAACCGTAGGCGTGCATCAGGGCTCCGTCTTAAGCCCCTATCTCTTCTGTGTGATATTAGACGAACTGTCAGCCAGCGTACAGAAACTACCGCAGCCTTGGCTGCTTATGTACGCTGATGATATCGCACTGGTAGATGGGGACAAAGGACGGCTCACGCACGCATGGAGGCAGGCGCTTGAGAAGGGCGGGCTGAAGCTAAATGTGGTGAAGACGGAGTATATGGCCTGCAATAACACAGATCTGACGTCTCTCCGTATAGGCGACGACACCGTCGAGCGCACGGACAACTTCAGGTACCTCGGATCTGTGTTTAATGCGTCCGACGACATCGATCGCGACATCAAGGCCCGTATATCAGCGGCCTGGGCGAAATGGCGCGAGGTGACGGGTGTCATTTGTGACCCCAAAATGCCGGTCAAGCTGAAGGGACAGGTCTATAAGACCATCATAAGGCCTGTCCTTACGTACGGCAGGTCGGTGCTAGAGCGGCACCGGCAGTTGCTGCATGTCACGGAGATGAACATGCAGCGGTGGATGTGTGGCGTCACGCGGAAAGACCATAGACCATGTACGGAATACATACATCCGCGGCAGCCTCCATGTCCGTGACATTGCTGACAAGCTCCAGGAAAGCCGCCTCCGCTGGTACGGCCACGTCTTACGACGACCGGCAAGCTACGTGGTTCTTACCTGTCCAATGCCTGGACATGACCCTACCTGGTACCAGGAGTAGAGGACGGCCCAAGAAACGCTGGCTTGATGTCGTGCAGGATGACATGCGCGCCAATGGGCTAGTTGCGAGGGACGCCGAAGACCGGGCAAAGTGGAGGAGGAAGTGTAGGAAAGCGGACCCTGGGTTCTCCCGCGCTGGGCGGGATGAGCAACCGGGATAAACGCTAGGTAGAAGAAGAAGAAGACCCAATGTAAGTACCGAACCAGAGTACCTATCAAACTGCAGAGGTGTAAGACAGGGACATTATGTCGCCAAAACTCTTCACAGCTGCATTGGAAGACGTTTACAAGCTATTGGACTAAAAATGATACAATATCAATATTAATCTCAGCAAGCCCTCCTTAACTTGCCGATGATATAGTCGTTATGGCAGAATCGCTGGAGCACTATGATCAAATCACAACGCATTGGTCTTAAAATGAACATGGTCAAGACAAATGCCATTTGTAATATCTGTGTCAAACTTATGCTGTTGTTTGGAGCACTTCGCTTAAAATTGATATGAAATATGGTAACCGAGAGCAAATTGTCTTAGTATATAAAGTCAAACTTCGACCGAGAAGTCAATAGACAGATTCAACTCGGCTGGGCAGCGTTTGAAAAATAACGACTCATCTCGCCTCAAAACTTGAAAACAAGCGTGTACAACCAGTGCGTGTTACCAGTGATATTAAACACATTATGTGGTCTTTCATTACTGGCCGTATGAGGAAGTTCAAGGTCGATAATTCTATGATGAAGGCTATGCTCGGAATTTCTCAGTGTGATAGACTATGTGATGAGGATATCCGCGGTATAACTAAAGTAACCTACGTAGCACAACTGTTAAGCTGAAGCGGCAATTGCTCGACTAAATAGCCACAACCATATAGCAGCTACCGACAACCGATGGGGAAAAAGTTTTCGAGTGGCAGCCTAGTACCGGTAGGCGAAGTGTACGTCGGTCCCCCACTAGATGGCGTGACGACCAGGCAAGAGATAAAAGTTAGATAAAGAAAGTCGAATTCAGTTAGCTCAGAATCGTGTTTAGTGACATTCTTTGGTCTTTAATGATGATGATATAATAGGCTGCGCGTTTGAAGAAAAGGTGACATTTACTAGAAAAAAAAAAAACAACTAATCAAATAATTGCGTAAATTATATTCCTCTTTGCTTTCTATTACCATAGTGAGAGAGATGAGATAAAGCTTTATCGAAAACCATTGCCAAACTACTGTTTAAAAAGGAGAGAAATATATTGTCAATAACTATCGCCCAATAATGTTCATACTTCTTACTATGTCCAAAATTTATGAAAAGTGCATGCACATAATAATAATCTAATTCTGCAATAAACATAATATTATAATTAACGAATAAGGACTTATAATCTGGAGTAAAATCATCGATAAAAATAGACCATTTGGTGCACAAAAAAAATGTGTCCGAGCAATGTGTGAGTTTAAAGTATAAACCAACTTAATCATGTCCACAGGTGTTTAAAAACTTGACTAATTACCCCTACCATGTGTTTATATTTAAGAAATATGTATGTTTCTATGGAATCATAAATATTTATTTAACTCGGTAGATGATGTAACTCCTCGGATCAGACGAAACCCATACAAGCTAATTTAAAGTTATAATCCTGGAATAAGTATATATATTAAAAGCGTGTACACGCTTACACGTACACGCTTTTATTATATAATATACTTTATACTACTGATTAATTGTTAGCTTTTTATATATACGCACGCTTTTATTATATATACTTTATACTACTGAATAATTGGTAGATTTTTATATATACACGTTTATATAAAAAGCTACCAATTAATCTTAGATCTTACAATGTTACATACTAAATTATTTAAATCAAAATTACATGAATACCTAATTAAGAATAATTTATATAGAATAACTTTATTAATCATAAGTCTTAATGTACAAAATCAAAAACTTTTGCATGATTGTATAATATTTGTAAAAAAATTTCATACCATATTTTAAACAAATAAAAATATCTTATTATCATTATATAAAGAGGAATAATTCCTGATAAGATATATGCACAGATAGAAAGTTTGCTATGGAGGACTCAGATTCAGATTTTAAAACTTTAAAAATACATATTGTGAGTATTTTCAACTTTTCAACTGCATGCTGGTGAAACTTTGACTGTATTTAAGTCTGATTACAGTTTGTGTGTTTTCTAAGACTTTTCAGGTAAAATTAGCTACGTTTTTATTTATTTGATATTTTGTAAGTAAATAATAGTTGGTAATTATATGAACATATTTTACAGATTATGTAATGTAAGAGAACTTTCAAGAAAGACATTTGAACACAAGAATAACATAATTTTAAGATGGAAATCCTTAATAATCAACCTATCGTTAATCATTATCATCAAGGTTGCACTATGTGTTTGTAATGACTAATGAGTTATGAATTTTCAAACTTTTGGAAGCGGTTTGCTCAATTTGGCAAAATTGACATATATTTGGTTTCACTAGTAAACCTTCGTAATATGCTTGAAATTATTGTCGTTATATTATCCAATATCGTTCAATGGTCACACGTAAAGGAAGAGATAAAGGAGTTCTAAAGAATTTTATTCAATAAATCGTTGAATACGACGTCACAGGTTTACATATGTCTATGTTTACGGTATCTGTATTAGATAAGATATATAGTCAACATTTTGATGCTATCGTCCTTAGTCTAGTCTAATCATAAGGTCCGAGTGAGGCTTTCGTCTATATTATCAGATATTATTGAAAATCGTACTGTTCTTAAGAATCGTACGAATTGTATTAAAGAATAAAGGTGTTAAAATATTATCAAAGAGTTTTGTACTCTTTTATGTAATCACTACTTCACTACTACTTACAAATTTTGATTTTTTTATACAAGTTAAATGATGAAACAAACATACTGGGCCACTTTATGAGTGGATGCTTATAGACACCTGCATTTATCATCGAATAAAATCAAAATGCAGATCCGCTGTCTCCAAAGAAACGTGTACGGAACACAGTAGTATTGTGCTGCTATTTTAACTGATATTTTTTGTGAGATCGTGGTCATTTCCTGGTCGAACAGACACATCCATTCGGCAGTGATATTAAATATGACTCTAGAGGTTATATAAAATCGAAGGAAGGGATAGAAATGCTAAATTGTCTTGCGACCTCTGGATAACTAACTAGATCTAGATTCCGATCGCTAATCCGAATGTCTAGGGCAGTGAATAAGGAAAATATTATGAGAAGCACAGACAATTTACGGGCTGGTAACAATGACATTAACGTTTGGATGCAGAATAGTTACGCGCTTGACAGTCTAGTAAGCAACCACAAAACGATGCGATATTAAAAGTCCAAGATAGGATTTTTTAATAGATGCTGTGGCAATCCTCGATTAAGAATCAAAATGCAGATGCGTTAACAGCTCTGTGAACTAAGATGGAATGCCTCGTTTCCAGTAAAAAGGGCCTCCGGTTCTCTACACTCACCATACGAAACACTATGAGAGCGTGTTCCTTCCCGGTCGAGCTGACCTCTGTGCTACAGCCATATACCACGTAAAAACGGTATTAAGTGTATAGTACGAATAACATAAGAGTGGATGCATTGCTTCCTCTTAACTATGTATCGATAATATTATAGCTCGACCGTGGAATAAAAACTGGCACGTATACAACGACGATGCGAAATAAGGCGGCCTGAGTCCATTAACTATAGCCAGCCCCCTTTTACGACCCATTTCATAATCTAATAACCCGTTTTTATCTGAACACGGCACAATATGACACGTGTAATATTCAGCAACAGACATGCCGCGCCATGTTTACTTGTACGAATTGATTGATGTTAACTGTTGTTCAAGCTCGCCCCTGCAATGTTTTCGGAAGACTGAACAACTAAAGCACTCGTGTGGTGAATGCTCAATCGCGGTTCCGTACTTCGTAATAATATTATGTATATTTATGGTAAGTTTTGTAGTTTGCCCGGCATATAATTAGAATATTTATTTTTGTTTTGCTACGTGACCTTAGAACGTTCTTGTAACGAAATGTAAAAATTTTAAGTAAACATGGCCAATTCGTCAAAGTGATACGGAAAGGTTTATTAACCACTTTTTTTAAATAAAATACCTTCCTTGTATTATTTGGGTGGAATGCCATCCATACATCTATTACAATCCGTAAAGTCCAGTGCTGAACATATGCCTCCCCCATATAACAGGGAATCTTCCCACAGGGAAGATTTTGCTACAGTCGCGACATTGGCAAGCGGGATTGCAACCACAATATTTTTTTTAAATTTTGAGTTGTTTTCAGTAAAATTCTACTGCGTATCTCCTGTTTACAGATCTAATGGAGATGAAATTTTAAGTAAAACACTAGTTAACTTTAATTTCATTTGTTTTTGTAACAATTGCCATACATCCATACCTACATGACGATCGCACCAATAGAAAGACGGACGGTTAGTATATAAAGGTCGAGACTCTAGGCTTTAGTTGAGCCAATATGAGGTAAGAGTGCGTAAGTAACCAGTATAACCATCTATTTTTTTTTATCTGATGTAAAATACCCACACTAGCGATGGAAAACAGCTGTCAAGGGCGCGAGACGTCTGGAACTACTATTGCCAATCCGCCTGACAAGCATAGCAATTGCTGTAAAGCCAGCTGTATCACGGTTGCGGCACGAATGGATCGACACGGGAATGGACCACGCTCTCACAAAATACCAGTGTAAAATTGCAGCTTAATGCTGCTGTTTCGTATGGAGAATGTACAACGAGCCATTTTAGTCTTTAGGGCTGGTAACGCATCTACATTTTGATTCTAAATTGTTTGATAAAACTAAGGATAATTGTTAGATACTTACAATAACTTTAGGGACAACAACACAAATATTATTAAATAAAATAAACGGCCACAAACGCGTAGTGATTGCTAAATGAGTACTCCTTTCAACGTAAAGCGAGAAAAGAGGCAGCTGTTGTTTTCTTAAACCTCTTAACAGCGAAAATCGTTCAAAGTTATATCGCATTGTTCTCGAAAATAATGTTTAATGCAGAATTTTCAGTCGTGAACAAATATGATTATTTCCTTAGGGTCCTATTCGAAAGGCGAGATATAAGTTTGTGGTAAAAAAAAACGACGGGTTGCACTCTGGGAGTGCCGACAGAAGTGAAAATTTGAATATTAACGATTATAGTTGTGCATTTTTGATATTTTGGAATGGTTAGGGAATAATTTTGCACGATTTGCTTTAATTATCAGTGTATAAAAGTACTATCATTTATGTGGCAGAATACAATATTTATTTATTGCGCTATCGTACACAAACGTCATTTATATTACATTAAAAAGTTTATCTCCCAGAAAAATCAACCTACTCTCCATCCGTCTTACGAATTCTCGATCAGGTCACGTGTCCTGACGCGAGTTTAACATTTCTTACCCATTACAAAAAAAAGTGTACAACGCCGCTAAAGAAGTTTTCACTTCAAAAACAACGGTTGTACTTGCGGCTTGACGTTCCTGGTACACTAGTGAGCCAATTGTTTAGTTTGTTTAAGTACCGTACCAAATTTCATTTATAACGCTTGCGAGCCGCGAGCCTCGCTCGTAGGCTCAAGTAACCGCTGTTTAGCCATGATCAACCATCGAACTGTACGAGCGCACGGCGACGGCGAATAATCAAGACCGCTCGCCCAACAGTCAGAACCTCAATACCCTTTCTTGCAAGAAAAGTTATACGAAATAAAATTTCAAGTGCTCAGCACGTACGCTTTGCGGTACCAGTTGTAATATTTTATGTGATTTAACATTCCAAATAGGACTTTATAGGATACGCTACGCCATTTGCATACATATAAATAGAACGACAGCACTGCGACAGTTGCATACTATAACACGATGGCGCAACAAATACCTATGTGTGTATGTGCTGTTCACACATTTAGCGTAACCCGGCAATCAGCGTTTAAAAGGCGTCGTTATCACGTTATTTTATATATTATAAATACGAATGTATGGGAAAAGCTTCCATAATTCTATAGTAACGTAGAATGTAGCTCACACCCCACTACTTTGCACAACACGGTAGTGATACACTGGAATACCCTTTACGTGAAGAGAAAACTTAGTACCCTTTTTAAGCATATTGTGTATGAGATTTGGCATTGTTAATTTTTATATGGTGGAGCGCAGAAAGCTAAAATGTACATACATATTTGTGTTAAAAATATGTGTGTCAAACACATAATTGTGTGTCGCAGACTAAGTACAAGCATAGGTATGTATGTATGTTATTACTCTTAAGGCCAATGTCAAACATTTAATAGTCTGTGATTAAACAGTCGCCAAAAATTTTTAAAGGCACAGAAAAGCTAGAAACCAAAGTCGTAAAGCCAGTTAATAAAAGAATTTCAAAATTTTGCCAACAAATAATTACTGACATTGACTGAATAAACTGTGAATTTTGCGTGATTTCGAATGTTTTTTTTTTCAACAGTGTGTAAGAGTCAAAAGGTCAAAACATAAAAACGATTATTTCACATTTTGTATATTAGATATCTGTGTAGATAGATATATAGATAGCAGATTGTAAGATAGTAATCTTTTCGTAAACGTACGTACAATGAGGGACCACCAAGCATCCAGACGGTGTGGATGGTATCGGGAGGTTTTCCGCATAGTGCGTTCATGAAATTTGGCGGCTGGGATTAATCCAAACAATTCCTCAGAGCACTCCCCGTGATAGATGCGATAAAATACGCAGAGATGTAATATCTCTTTGCAGCGCCAGTGAATCGAGCCGATCGGAAAGCACTCGGTCGTCGACGATTCCGGGCCGCTCTGCTCTGGATGCGGTCAAGTGGAAGGAGCTGCTAGTGGAGAGCCCCAGCCCAGAGATGGGAACAGTATTCCATGTGCGGCCGAACCTGCGCCTTGTAAAGTTGCAGGCGGTGTGCCAGTATGAAATACTGTCCCGCTCTGCTGAGCACGCCACATTTTTAGAGGCCAATTTGGCATTCTCTTCCAAGTGACCACGAAACTGCACGTTACTCGATATGTTGACGCCGAGGATTCCGATACTGGCTGAGGCAACAAGGGGAGTGCCTTGAAACTGAGGAGATACGACAAAGTTCTTTTTAGCGGTTTGATTTTTTAGCGGCTTGCATAATACCAGAATAAATAAAAAACAGATAATTTTAAACCCAAGATTTATCAGTTTCTTCGCATTTGTTGTTACTGCTTATTTCTAGAGGCACAGTTTAAGATAGAAACTAGATTAATAAAATAAATTAATAATCATTTTCAGTACAACTAGTTGAGCTATCGTTGTTTAGATTAATTATTATTTGATTTTTAATAATGCAGTCAAAATTAATGTCTCCTTCAAATTGCGTAGTGGTTTTTACAGCGCGGCCTTGTATTTGAGTTTTTTGTCTACACAAATTACCGTTGACAAAGTCAAAAAAATATACTTGTTTTATTCATGATTCATGTAATTTAAGGAATTTTAAAAATAAAAATTTAATTAAACAAATAATACATTAGACAATGATTCGACTCATCATCATCATCATCATTACAGCCCTTCACAAGTCCACTGCTGAACATAGGCCTCCCCCAAGTAACGCCACAAAGCACGGTCCTGAGCCACCTGCATCCATCGACTTCCTGCACGTCTTAACAGGTCGTCACTCCATCTAGTGGGGGTCGCCCTACACTACGCCTACCGGTACGAGGCTGCCACTCGAGAACCTTTCTTCCCCATCGGTTATCGGTTCTTCGAGCTATATGGCCGGCCCATTGCCACTTCAGCTTACTAATCCGTTGGGCTATGTCGGTCACTCTGGTTTTACTGCGGATATCCTCATTTCTGAGTCTATCACGCAGTGAAACTCCGAGCATAGCCCTCTCCATAGCTCGCTGAGCGATTTCGGGCATCCTCATAACGTCCGCGACCATGTCTTACACCACTGGCCATGCAGGTTGTACACTTTAGGTTTCGATACTCTGACGAGAAGATGTTCGTACTCGGAGTCAGCCATCGTAGCCCTACTGTACCAAACGTACTCGTCAGCAACTTCGTTATACCGGCATGGTGTCAACTTGGCATCCGCTGAAGGGACCTGTTAGCACCAGTCCAAATTTCGACGGAATCAAAGGCTCAGCATTCTGCATAGTCGGCACATACGCCAGGCAAAGTGGCAGATTGTACTCCTCGGTCTTCTGTACAATCTGCCGCAGGGTATGTATGTGGTCTATGGTACTGAAGCCTTTTCGGAAACCGGCTTGTTCGGGAGGCTGGAAGTCGTCGAGTCTGCGTGCGAGACGATTCGTAATTACTCTCGAAAACAGCACGTAGACGCGGCTCAGAAGGGAAATCGGTCTGTAGTTCTTCAAGAGAGCGTTGTCGCCTTTCTTAAAGAACAAGACCACCGCACTTCTGCTCCACGCCTCCGGAGTAGTGCCACCATGGAGGACGGAATTGAAGAGCTTCTGAAGGACTTCAAGTACCGGTGTTCCACCCGCTTTCAGAAGCTCCGCTGTAATTCTATCCTCGCCTGGGGCCCTGCCGTTTTTAAGGTGCTGGAGAGCCATTCTAATCTCGCTCAGACTGACGTCCGGGATATCATCGGAATAGTGTCGGGTAAGACTTGCTCTTGTATCGTTACTCACACTTGCGTGTGGCTCCAACGATGATGTGTACAGCTGCCCATAGAACCTCTCAATCTCACTCAAAATCTCAGGTGTCCCGGAAACGATGCTGCCACACTCAGTCTTCAGCTTTGACTGTTGACTCTTTCTGGCAGACAGATCTCTGGCAAAGACTTTGGAGCCCTGGTTCCGCTCGATCGCTTCTTTAATACGAGCAGTATTAAAGTTGCGTAAGTCCTGCCGCATGCATTTGGAGATCTGTCTGTTCAGTTGCCTGTATGCTGTCAAATCTGTTGAAGATTGCATCCTCATCTCCCGTCTAACAGCCATGAGATTAAGAGTGTGATCGGAGAGTTTTTGTGTTCTTCTGCGGCGGGTCTTGCAGAACTTAGCTCCGACCGCATGGACAGTTTCCACGAGCTTGTCATTCATATCGTCCACTGCATTGCAATCTTCTAGGCACTGAAAGCGGTTACGTAACTCGAGCTGAAAAGTCTCGGGATTCTGGATTAGAGCACGAGGGGGACGGAGCGTTGACTTCATTAGTCGTGACGTCTCCTCTCAGAACCTCTCCAACTTAACGTTTAAGTTCAGTGTGCCTCTAACCATTCGGTGATCGCTGCCGGTTTTCACCCTTGCGATCACTGAGACATCACTGAACAGTTGGCGTCTGGTCGTCATAATGAAGTCAATCTCATTTTTTGTCGAACCGTCGGGGCTCGACCAGGTCCACTTCCTGTGGGGCCGCTTCTGGAAGAAAGAGTTCATCATAAAGAGTCCCTCTTTCTCCATAAAGTCAGCCAGCTGCTGGCCCCTACGGTTCCGTTGCCCTACTCCAAATTTCCCTAACATCAGCTCACCGCCTTCTCTTGTGCCTAGTTTTGCGTTTGAAGTCTCCCATCAACACCGTGTAGTGGGTTTTGGTGGAATGCATGGCTCTAGAAATATCCTCATACATTTCCTCCACTTCCTCATCGGGATGTGCCGAGGTTGGTGCGTAGACCTGTATGACCTTCAGCGAATACCGTTTGGTGATTCTGAGTATCAGGTACGCGACCCTCGTCGACACACTCCCAATCTTTACAACGTTGTTGACGAGAGACTTGTGGACGATAAATCCGACACCTCCTTGGGACAGATGGTCGCCCTCCCGGTGATAGAACAAGTTGCCGGACTCGAGGATTACCGTGTCCTCCCCCTCTCTTCGGACCTCAGATAATCCAATAATATGCCAGCGCAACTTGTCTACCTCTTCTTCCAGCTCCAGTATCTTCTCGTCAGTCCTCAGGGTGCGTGCGTTATACGTTGCCAGGTCGAGTCGTCGTAGGTAGCAACCGAACCTCCACCGGAGATTCTTAGCACCCCCTGCCCCGCCGTTACCATGGTCGCCACCGTAGCCAGGAATAGCGGGGCCGCCGGGGACTGGGGGCCGTTTATTTGTGTCGTTGCTCATGGGGGGATATTTGCCATAGTTGCCACGCTTGGCGAGCGGGTTGGCCCGCAGTTTTTTATTATGTTATTGTTATTATTAGGAAGATGCTGCTGCCCATCTCCTTTCTGTGTCCCTCTGTCGCCTCTTACGACACCCACGGGAAGATATGGGGTAGTGGATATTCTCAACCGCCACTACACGGCTTAATGATTCGATTATTTGAATATTTTTGCCGTATAAATTTTAATCATCCAAGCACTACGGAAAGGTATTATAGCGACATATCATTGAAACGACATCAAGAAAAAAAGTTGATACTGATTATTTTTTTTTAATATTTTGCTTTGTTTGAAAGATTCAAATTTAAATTAGCGATAAAAAACTATATAAGTTGTAATGAAATAATAGATAACTTTATAATTCTTCGGATTTACGTAAATGGTTATTTTAAATCGTGTGAGTACGCTTGTGCAAAGTTATTGCGGAATGATTAATGTGAAAAGTCAAAAGGTTTTTCTTAGATTTGGTTGACTATAATATCGCTGTTTAAATTGATTACCTCTCTCAATAGGTGGAATGGGTGCGCTACCTCGCCGGTCGTAGTGATTTCAAGTCTGGTATATACCAGAGGGTTATTCTTCTTTAAGAGACCAAGAGAATCTTCCAACATTTCCTTTATATGATTCTCACAACACCCACTTCTGTCTAACGAAAATATGGTTTATTCGTGACAATGGCAAAATACAGTCTAAAAGTGTAGGCACGCAACTGGAGTGGTTTTAAGGGATATATAGGGCCAGTATAATAACAGACTGTGGGGCATTCCATCTTAGCTTTCAGAGGTGACAACGCATCTGTAGCCTTTTTTTAAATTAACCACGGTTCAGCTACAGTAGTTACAGAATCAGGTGGACTGTGTCTCACGTGCCACACCACGTTTAATGTTATAAAAGCTCTTTAGAGGGCAATTAAAGCGTAATGTTGTGCTTGTATATTAATAAAGTTGTGTTATATGTTCAATAATTTCGTTACCTATTCTCGTCGATTTCCTTATTCTTTCTTGCTGGTTCTTTCAAAGACAGAAAGTTTTTTCGGACGTTGTAGACGTTAAGCGTTTGTTGTAAATTATACAGTGCAACCTAGCGTTCGTAGCGAGCAACCTAGGTTTGAATTCCGTAGCGTGGTCGGCTCGACCGAGGTAGGACCACGCTCTCACAGAATACCAGCGTAAAATAGCAGCTGAATGGTGCTGTGTTTCGTGTGATGAGTGTAGAGAACCGGAGACCTTTTTTACTGGAAACGAGGCATTCGATCTCAGTCCTCAGGGCTGGCAACGCATCTGCATTTTATTTTTAATTGAAGATAAATGTAGATATGTAGATGTCTATGGGCCGCAGCATCCATTTAACATCAGGGGGAACGTGTGCTCGTTTGTCACCTTTATACTATATAAAAAAAAACTCAATTGCTATTTAAATTACTAAATTATCACGTGTTCGGCGGTGAAGGAAATCATCGCAGGAAACTTAAATGTTGCAACGCACATTTGAAAGATACATCAGACCTGTGTCTTTGTGAGTGATGAACATTGTGAGTGATGACAAAAATCTTCCCAATTTTTATGTAATATATTTTAATAAGATTTCAATTTAAAATGCATATGAATAAAAAGCCTATAATGAGAATTTTAAAAGGGCGAAAAATTGTCCACCTAAAATTAAACTTCTAATAAAGATTAAATACCAACTATAAAGAATTAAAAAGAAATGAATAATTTCCACGTAATAGCTTCTGAAGTCAGTGCTAAGATATAGTGTAAAGAATTAGGGTCCCTGAAAAAAAATTTGCAATGTCTCACCTGAAGTGCCTTCAACATGGGCACCTTGTCGAGCAACTCCTCGTAGAGTTTGCGCTTCTTGAAGGCGCTCTTAAGCAGGATGCGACGGAACGTGGTTCGGTTCATGGCCCAGAGTGCGCCGGCAGTTTGCGCGCGAACCGATGCCGCCCGAGGCATGTTGTACATCAGCGCCAGCTCGCCGAACGAGCCCGAGCCCTCGTACGTGTGCACCACCTAACCAACACCACCTTATTAATTGCAAATTTCAATGATCAAACAAATCATCAGTGTAGTCACTATAAATATCAAGATTTTCATAAACAATAAATGTTGTTTTCAAAAATCCATTGTGGTTACGTAGCAGCTCACATGGATATTTTAGAAAAAAAAGAACAAATCGGTTCATATTTCGACAAGCAATAAGTAAAGTTAACAGTGTATATATGTAATAAGTAAAGTTAACAGTGTATGCCTATAGCTGGGCACAGACCTGCTCCCATTATCGAGTGGGTTGTAGAGCAAGAAGTCCGCCACGCTGCTCCAATGAGTGAGTGTTGTTGGCGTTGCGCTGAACCTCATAGTACAGAGTAAACATTAAAGTGAGGCTAGAGGAGCCGAGTACGAGCGAAGATGAGCCGAGGGTAAATTCGTGTAGTGTGGACAGACTTACAAGACTCGCACGAGAGCGCTTCGAACGTTTTCTTTTTAAATAGGATAGGGTGTCAAACGAGCACACAGTCCACCTGATGGTAAGTGGTTGTTGCGGCCCATAGACATCTACATCTATCCTCGATTACAAATCAAAATGCAGATGCGTTGTCACCCGTGAGGACTAAGATGGAATGCCTCGTTGCCAGTAAAAAGGGTCTCCGGTTCTCTACACTCACCATACGAAACACAGTAGCATCAAGCTACCATTTCACGCTGGTATTCTGTGAGAGCGTGGTCCTTCCCCGGTCGAGCCGACCCATTCGTGCTACAAGTATACTACTAATATAACTGCAGAATGGCTCTACCATGTATAAATAGCAAGACCAACGCGTATAAATAAAACGTTTGGTTCGTGCTCGACTGTGCTCCGCCTATTGATGGCTTTTTGACAAACAAAAATATAAATAAAAAACACAAATATAAAGGGATTTGCATCGCGCTCGCAGTTCGATTGCTCGTTGTACGTCAACACTTGACACCGCGAGTAGAGCGGCTTAGCTTGTGCTCAGCTCGTGCTCCTCTAGCGTAGACCCACCTTTAGTATTAACGTCACGCTACCACGGCCCAATTTCTTGACAATTTGCCATTCAGCAAATAAGTTTAACATGAGGCTTGATTTATTTTAGTGTACCGCGCAATATAATGACAAACAACCATCACATCATTCGTTTGGTCTTTTTACTCATATTTAGCTGCATGAAAAATCCCATATCCTATATTAATTTACAAGCACAAAACAAAACTAAAAAAAAATTTACGACTTAGAATTATAAATTATTACGAGATCTTGCTCTGTAAACTTACAGAGATGTATATCGTTGGAATGACCTTTTGATCAAATTTAAACTTCTCCCAGTTTAATTTTCAAGTATGACGCTGAAGCGCGGACTGTCTGTGACGCAAACGTTATTACAATCGTAATGAATAAGAAATACATACAATATATACATAATTTAAATGTATTATTTAAAAGTGCATTAATAATAAATGCCAAAGATAATATTCTCTATATAATAAACCGTATATTATGTTAAGCGACTTTTTCGAAACATTCAATAGGCTGTTCACAATATGGACCATGTGTCATGTAAACTGTCATTTATAATAAACAGTATGGCGGCATAATGACCGTCTGCCGAAAGCTGATCGCGCGCCAGTGAAATTCCATAAGCTCTGTTTAGTGCTTTAGAGCGTGGTGTCGCCAAGTAATGTGCGTGTGAAGACCATATAACTGATTTTTTTTATTTCAGTGTGCCTATATTTAAACAGATTTATATTCTTTCAAATCAAAGAGATTTTGAATAACCGAATTTTTGTATGCAGCCAAAAAAGTTAAGTATTTTTAGGTTGACACAAACATTTAGTTTTTAAACATCTATGGCTTGAGAACAAATAGATATATTTATTAAACCCTTAAAATTAGTTATAAAATATTTAAAAATATATACTTTATACCATAAAACATGTAATATATTTGTTGTAAATTCATAAATGCATTCAGGTTATATGATGGCTCGACGGAACTTGTGTTTAGTTGCGAGCGGTGAAAAATCAGAAGAAGCCATTGAAAATTGCATGAGAATTTGTAGGTAAATAGTTGCTGGAAATCCGATTTTATAATTTAAACTGGGTTAGCAAAAAAAAAAACAAGTTCACTTTTTTTCTGAACCGGTTAGAATTACTTGTTATATTTCCATCAAGTAGCAGTAAAGTATAGTCAACGCTACGAGTCATGGAAGTGCGCAGAACCGAAAAATAGGTGTCGGCACGGTGAGGTGTGAGGTACGGGGAAGCGAAACCATAGCAACGGGCGACGCGCTACTCCCAAATAGTTTCTTAATTTCTTAGCGTCCCGTCGCCCGCGCACCTTCTTGTGTCGTCTTGTGTACTATCGATATCGAAAGTGTTAGCGACTACCTGTTATAAAATTTTAAATTTTTGTGATTATTTTTGTACTTTTAAAAATATTGTTCTATAATATTTTCAAATAGTGTGCAAATATTTATTACTTTATAAATTATTTTGGGACCATTTAAAATAGCGTAGTTCGTAGTATATTATATATAGTTGTAAATATTTTGTTATTTTCTACAAGATGATTTTTTTTTGCAAATTATTGCATGAAAAATATCCTTATAACCGAAGGCTATCGCATAGTATAGTTTAAACAGCAATTACAAATACAAAAATACAAATACAAAATATTTTATTTCTTTAACTAAGGGTACATAAAATGCAGAATATTATTTAGAAGCAGTTAAAACCTAACGATGATATATAAATGTATCGTTCAGTTTTCGCGGAGACTTTTATGTGTAGTTATAATGTTGACCTTTGACTTTTTACATATTAAAATGTCATAATAAAATTTTCATTTTTGTTATGCGCAATGGACTCTATTTAATTTCATCTTACGTTGCATGTACCTGTACTATTTAATTTAAAAAAAAAAATATTGTCTGCATGGGGCACCGGTAACTACCGGTGGCTACCTGTTGCAAGGTGCGGTCAATTCTCGGATTCCCTATTTTTTAATATTAATGTTTTCCTGCAACTATTTTTAATCCATTTTTTGATTCAAGTATTCACTTATTTTTGTTACTTTACTGGTGGCTTGTTGTAAAGATTTTGCAGAACCGATTTTCGTTACAAATTCGTGTTTTGGTAACTAATTATTAACTATTTAGCTTCAAAATTATTTCTTATATTCCCGGGAACACTACAAATTAAAATAAAACTAGTTTTTACGGATTTTATCGCGTATATTAACTTTTTTATATTCCAGACGTTTTGAGCACTTTACAGCACCCAAGGTCACGGGGGAAATTGAGGTGATCGACGTCCCGATGTCATAGTTAAGCTGAGAATAATATATCGGACGCGTCCGTCAGCCGCGGCAAAGGATGCGGCTTGGCGGTGTGCATGGTAGTCGAAACGGGGACTTCGGACGCCTCGCTTCGGTCATTCCATAAGGTTTGTCAATCGAGAAACATGACAAGCAGCGACAGCGAGGACTAATTTATAGAGTTAGCGGCAGCTGCTTTATGTTGTCTTCCAAAAAAGAGTGAAAAGGAATCTTGACTTACAAAAAGATGATCAACGTTACAAAATGAATATCTAAGAATGAATGAAGATCAATTTAATTTTCACACATTAATATTTAATGTTTTTACTGTAACCAATCCGAAATGCCGGGAATATAAAAAAGTTATTATACGTACGCGATAAAATCCGTAAACACTAGTTTTATTTAAATATTTAGCTACAAATTTCCATGCATATTTCAATGATTTCTGCAGATTTTTCAATGATAGCTTGATAGAGCTTTGTACGCGCTGCTGGTTTGGATCCCCGTACGGAACAAATATTTTTATGATCTTATCAGATATATATCAGAAATATTTGTCCATGTGTATTTTATGTACGTATCTAAAAGGCCTATACGATACTGGCGAAATTCCTAGTGGGGGTAACGTATAAAAAATACGAGGTAAAAATTTAAATTTTAACATGTACAAACACATTTGAATATAGTCAAAAATTAAGATAATTTTTAATTTATCTAATATTTATTTAAAACTAAGGGTCAGTTCCACTGAGATGTGACGATAGTGATACAAAAAATAAATTATTTTATTATACAAAAAGATTACTTTTTACTTTACAAAGTCACGATGCAGTGGTGCTTCGTCGGTAGACGCAGCGTGCAAGCAGTGTTGCCGTTTTAGCGTATTTGGCGCTAGATCTAGAGCAATTCTAGGATCTAATGTTTTTTTTTAATCTTTAAGCGCTAAAAATATCTAGTGGCATCTGGCGGAAAATTTGATATTAGTTGGCCGCAAAGTGTGATAAAAAACACTAGCGAGTCTATCGTTCGTGATCGTTCGGATATTCTCCGACCAAAACGTTGCTGATGCGTTGTTTTATCTCCCTTTTGCAACATTGTCAAAATTAAGCCACGTAAGCGGATGTCAACTGAAATAATAAACTCAAATATGATGATACGTCATCAATAAAAGAATCTTAAGCAAAGTTGCCACACATAAAGGCTTACCTGAAAATGTTCTCGACAAATTACTAAAACTGTGAAAAACATAATAGAAGCAGAAGCAGGTGTAGGCTCACCCATCGGCATCTGGAGGTGATGATGACCATGAAGACATAGTGGAATTGTCTAATTTAGTTGATTTTAGTAACTCATATTACTTTAAATAAATGAAGATGTCCTTAAATAATCGCAATATTTTCTTATACATTTACAGGATACAATTTAGCGGATTTTGGTAGATTTTAAGCAAATTTTATTAAATATAGCGCAATGTTAATAAGGGTTTAGTGCATTTTTTTCTTCATATGACAACACTGCGTGCAAGAGTGGTGCGCTGCTAGCGACTTCGAATCTCGCGGCGCGGCGCGAAGCGAAGCCACTGGCCTCTTCAAGCATCGTGGCTTCGCGTCTACGTCTCAGTGTGAACTGACCCTTATCAACATCGAACTAAAACTAAGTATTAGTACGATGTTAGTTAAAGGGTATCAGTTTCACGTCATTCATCACACGAAACACAGCAGCATTATCCTGCTATTTCACTCACGTGAGAGCGTGGTCGTCAATCGGTTGTTCTAAATACACAGTCTATAACGCACTTTCTTTTTCAAATATTACAAATGTTGATGTTCGTCATAATTTAATCGGAAGTTATAAATAATGTCCTTCAGACCGAATTTCGGTTACGATGGCCAGTCGTAACGGAGGAGCCAGCTGCGCAGGACAGGATTATAATTGCACCTGTGCTTCCCGCACACGAAAATTACTTATTACGAACATTACTTACCAATCGTAGTACAGTTAAATTCTACCGCTTGTGAACACCCTGTGTACGTTCATTGCCTAACCGGTTTTGTGTGTCTGAGTAATGACATATTTTTACTACCCGTGAATGTAGCTACGTATGCATTGCGAGCGTGTAGACCTTCGCTACGATTTTAAAGCATATTATATCTATCGTAATATATTATAATGGATAATGTCTGTACGTAGGTTGAGCATCGAGTGTCGTCAATGAAGCATGGTGTACAGATAAACCTTCTTAGGTTTTTGCGACACCATGATAAAATAATTTAAGCTTTGTATTTGATTTATTTTAAACAAAAAATAAAAGAATGTGGTGTACGTAAGCACAGATGCACTTCTTTATCCCTTACTCTCATAGTCCGATACAACGACGACGGCAAACCGACATGACCACGGAGACATCAGGAGGAGCAACGGCTTTACGCGTTTTCCGAGGCACGGGTGTCAAACACCGTCAAATTCCAGACTCTGAGCTGCTCCTGAGAATTTCTTGACCGAAAACCATTTTTTGGTCTGACCCGGGATTCGAACCCGGCATCTCATGATGTGCAGTCGCGTTTACAAGCACCAGACCAAGAAGGCAGCCAACAACAAAAATAGGAAGTATTCAGAAAGTTAATGTATTATTTACAAAAGTTCAGCTAGCACTAGCATAACGTAGTGCATATGTACCTTCTCGACGCCATCGTCGCCAGTGACGAGCACGTCGAACACGCCGTTCTCAATGACGTAGAAATTATCACCATCATCGCCCTGACGGATCACGTACTCGCCGGGCTCAGCGCGTTTCTCAAACATGGCGTCCAGCACCTGCCACCAAGAAAAATCGGTTGATAAAAGTAGAGAACAATGATAGTTTTACCACTATATATATAATTGAAATCTCGGAAACGGCTCCAACGATTTTCATAAATTTAGTGTCCAGGGAGTTTCGGGGGCAATAAATCGATCTACCTAGGTTTTATTTTAAAAAATGTCTTTTTGTCCGTGTTTTCAGGCAATGTAAAAAACTGCTACAATATAAGAAGGTAAATTTTGACACTGATTTGATCGTAATAGCTCAAATGGATATCGAGCGGCCGCGAAATTGTAATGTCTTGGTTCGCGTCCTGCCTTCGGTCCGATGTTTTCCTCTTTTTCTCAAGTTCCCTTCTTTTGTGAAAAAAACTATTATTTCGAGCCCGTTTTTTAATATTATTTAAAAATACGAAAATTTTAATTAAACTAATTGCACTCATGATTTTTTATTCAAATAATCAGTTCAGTTTTTTCTTTTATCAAAAAATATTATTCATCTGTATGTAATTTGTATTTAAATGTAATTTATATAAAACCGAGCAAAGCTCATCCGGGTACTATATATATATATATATATATATATATATATATATATATATATATATATATATATATATATATATATATATATATATGGCACTACTACGGAGGCGTGGAGCAGAAGCGCGGTGGTCTTGTTCTTTAAGAAATGCGACAACGCTCTCTTGAAGAACTACAGACCGATTTCCCTTCTGAGCCGCGTCTACGTGCTGTTTTCGAGAGTCATTACGAATCGTCTCGCACGCAGACTCGACGACTTCCAGCCTCCCGAACAAGCCGGTTTCAGAAAAGGCTTCAGTACCAGAGACCACATACATACCCTTCGGCAAATTGTACAGAAGTCCGAAGAGTACAATCTGCCACTTTGCCTGGCGTATGTGGACTATGAGAAAGCCTTTGATTCCGTCGAAATTTGGGCGGTGCTACAGTCTCTTCAGCGGTGCCTAGTTGACTATCGGTATATTGAAGTGCTGAAGTGTTTGTACAGTAGGGCTACGATGGCTATCCGAGTACAGAACCAGAGTACGAAACCTATCCAACTGCAGAGAGGTGTAAGACAGGGTGATGTTATATCCCCGAAACGCTTCACCGCTGCGTTGGAAGACGTTTTTAAGCTACTGGACTGGAAAGAATACGGTATTAACATCAATGGCGAGTACATCACTCACCTTCGATTTGCCGACGATATAGTCCTTATGGCAGAATCGCTGGAGGACCTTAGCACTATGCTCAATGACCTCAATGGTGTCTCCCAACGGATAGGTCTTAAGATGAACATGGACAAAACAAAGATCATGTTTAATGTCCATGTCACACCTATGCCGGTAGTTGTTGGGAGCACTATGCTCGAAGTTGTTGACGAGTACGTTTACCTGGGACAAATAGTCCGACTAGGTAAGTCCAACTTCGACCGAGAGGTCAATCGACGGATTCAACTCGGCTGGGCAGCGTTCGGGAAATTACGACACATCTTCTCGTCAGGTATACCTCAATCTATGAAAACCAAAGTGTATAACCAGTGCGTGTTGCCAGTGATGACTTACGGATCTGAGACGTGGTCCTTCACCGCTGGCCGTATGAAGACGCTCAAGGTCGCTCAGCGAGCTATGGAGAGGGCTATGCTCGGAGTTTCACTGCGTGATAGACTCAGAAATGAGGATATCCGCAGTAAAACCAGAGTGACCGACATAGCCCAACGGATTAGTAAGCTGAAGTGGCAATGGGCCGGCCATATAGCTCGAAGAACCGATAACCGATGGGGAAGAAAGGTTATCGAGTGGCAGCCTCGTACCGGTAGGCGTAGCGTAGGGCGACCCCCCACTAGATGGAGTGACGACCTGGTAAGACATGCAGGAAGTCGATGGATGCAGGTGGCTCAGGACCGTGCTTTGTGGCAGTACTTGGGGGAGGACTTGTTAAGGGCTGTAATGATGATGATGATGATGATTATATATATATATATATATATATATATATATATATATATATATATATATATAGTATTCATCGTGGTAAAAATATGCTGTAGCGTATTCACATGTTCTGCTACTGCTGAAGTGTTTCGTTGATGAAGAAGAAGAAAATGTAAACTTAATATGACGTTTACCAAGTCTCTCAACTGAGTATCTTTTTTATGTAGTTATTTAAATTTGATAACAATGATTAGTAATCATAGTAAGTCGTATGTCTGTTTCTATCGTAAGCAATGATTACGATAGAAACATACGATAAGTCTAAAAATATGAACAGTCAGGAAAATATAATTTGAGGTCAAATCAAAATACAACCAGAAAAACAGCCTAATTTTCGCAGCTGCGTTTACAAAACGATTACCGTGTTTTTACGCAGTGAATCAGAACTTCTTGTGTCTATGAGCATTAAATGAATATTCTGTACGTTATTGTCTTGTACTAATGATGTCATTTAAGCACACATGAATACATTTTGGAATTGAATAAATATGTTTGGCCCGGAAAACTATCAAAATAATCTTCAGACTTCTCCACAAAAGGGATGTAACAATAATGATGTATTCGGTACAAGTGTATTTACATATTCTGTGACGACATTCGTGTCGCCATATGCCGGCGCAGTCTTTCCTTAACATAAATTCAAATTCACGTAATAAACTCAAGTGTCACTCTTACACGTCATTGCAGAATCTTTTAAAACGGTTTGTTTAATGAACACTGTGAAGCAAGTGTAAACTGTTATTTCTTCAATGTGAAGATAAAAAAATAAGATTTAAAAATTATCATTTTAATAGAAACCTTATATTAAAATTTCTGAAAAAAAAAAATGATAATTGTTTATTTGTTTAAAAATATCACACATTACATAGGAGTAAGTGAGACATCCTTTTAATTAACTAATATACATGTGGCAGGATGTCCGGCTCTTCTATAGCAAGAATTAAATTTATTTAATTTATTATTTAACTAAACTTAATTACATTACATAAACACAAAATAAATTAAAAAAAATAATTACAAGAAACTAAGATTATATTTATTTAATGAGTTTTGTATAAGTGTATGTTTGTGTGCATATGTAAAGTTTATTTACTAACTCTTAACCTCCTGGATGCCAGCGTTATACCTACGAGGGTGGATTGAAAAGTACTCGGCCTAACCAAGAAAATAAACACATACTTAATCAGTTATATTTTTATTTTTCTACATAATCACCATCAAGTTCAATACACTTTTGCCACTTCCCCTTCCAAGCATTTAGACCGTTGAAAAAAAAATGATTCTTCCTTAGAGTCAAAATATGCGTCTACAGCTGCTTTGACCTCGTCGTTTGTCGAAAATCTTTGACCTCCCAAGTGCTTTTTTAGGTTAGGGAACAGAAAGAAGTCTGATGGTGCCAGATCAGGTGAATACGGCGGATGCGATAACAGTTCAAAGCCACAGTTGTGAATTTCAGCCATTGACTGTACTGACGTGTGAACACGGGCGTTATCTTGATGAAACAGGACTTTTCTTCTGAGCATTCCTCGACGTTTTTCTTTTATTTCCTCTCGTAAACGACGTAGTAAGGTGCAGTAGTAATCAGAGTTTATAGTCTGACCCCTTTCAAGATAATCAATCATAATCACACATTTCGAGTCCCAGAATACTGAAGCCATCACCTTATTTGCCGACAAAATCGACTCAGCCATTTTAGGGGGTGGTGAACCAGGTCTTCTCTACTGTTTTGATTGTTGTTTTGTTTCCGGTGTACAGTAATGAACCCATGTTTCGTCCATAGTAACAAAACGATTCAAAAAATCATCTGCATCGGCTTCAAATAACTCCAAACAGCCGCGTGAAATAGTCAATCGCGTCCTTTTTTGTTCAACTGAAAGCAGTCGCGGAACCCACCGCGCAGACACCTTGTGGAAACCCAACTCGTTGACAATGATGTTTTGAGTTCGTTCATAAGAGATGCCTATAATCTCGGCTATCTCTCTAATTTTTAATCTGCGATCTCCCATTATTAAATCAAGTACTTTTTTAATATTTTCGTCAGTAGTTGACGTCGAAGGCCTTCCAGAGCGGGGTTCGTCTTTCACACTCTCTCTACCACGCTTAAATTCTGCTATCCATTTTTTGACGGATGAATATGACAGAACACAATCGCCTAATGTACTGACCATGTCATCATGGATGGCTTTTGATGATAGCCCCTTCTTATGGAGGTACTTAATGACGGCACGCTGCTCGATTTGCTCCATTCGCGGAAATTATGTCCGATTACTTTGTTAATAAATTTATAAAATCACAACTAATTATCGCACACGTTTCGAACTTCACACAATGAACTAGTCTGAACTGAACTAAATAATGTGGGTAGATTTGATTTTTAGAATTGAATGGATCTGTGTTAGGCCGAGTACTTTTCAATCCACCCTCGTATATTACATAAAGAATTAAACATTGTTTTAAAGCTATATGTGAATAGTTTTCGGAACTAATTGTTTTATGGTAGTTATGTTACTTTAGTAAACTAGAAACACGGCACCAAACGTCATTTTGAGTTTGGACAGACCCGTCAAATAACTCTCTCTTTAAGGCGCCACGAGGAAGATGGCACGTCGCACAGATGAACGTGCTACGTTATCCGAAAATTATTATTCTTTCTTTATATATGTCACAATAACTATGCTTGTTTTTTACTAATAACATACCCACCTAACTAATAAGCAGATTATTTTTTCAAATGATCAATTATTCTGGGCATTAAGATCAGAAACTTTTTAATGTCATACTGGTATTACAATGGTTCTCAGTATGACAACTAACTTATTATTTATGTCATATATTTATATATATGTATGTATTGCCTTATGCGATGACGAATATTTATAACACCTCGAAGAATCAGACAGATCTCTCTGATGCTGATGAAAATGAATTTTACACCAGGACCTGAAGAAGACTAAGAATCAAGTACTTCATCTTCCAGCTCTTCAGATGAGCAAATAGTTTCACAATCAGACGTATCTCTGCAATCTTCTGTAATACAGAAGAGAAGGAGACGAGGGGGGAAATACAGGTACCCAGGAACATTCACATTAAACTGCCGTTACTGTTAGAAGGTCTATCGCCGACTCATGGAATGGTCAGTTTGAACCTTTAGAATTCCCGTTTTACTAACCCGGTTACTTAAAAGTTGAGACTGAGTCATGGACACGTGAAGATTATTTTACACAATGTATCAATGATGATATACTGGAAGAAATGACAACTACTACAAATAGAACCAATATACTAAGCAAAGGCTACACCTTGGGTCTAACAGTCAAAGAACTGAAAGTCTTTCAGTATTTGGATGGTTAGTTCGTCTACCAAATTACCAAATGTAGCATTATTCTGGTCTATAAAATACAGGAGTTATGTTATAATAAAGGCTATGACACAAAATAAATATGTTAATATAAGAAATATGTAGTCTAAAAGTAGTTTTTGATACTGAGGTATCAAACGAAGAAAAATTAAAAACTAAGATATGGAAGGCAAATCCACTTTTTCAGTCTGTCTTGTGAGGGTGTCGCGCACAAGAAAAACTTATTGAATTAAGCATTGATGAGATTATAGTGTCGTTTAGCGGTCAGTATGAAATACGGCAATATTGTACAGGAAAGCCCAACCCTGTTGTCCTGATTTTTTTTATATTGGCAACTCCACAAGGCATTCTCTTAGACACGCCTCCATACCAAGTAGATACTACTTGTACTATTACTATTTATTTTGATAGGTAATTCATCACGGTGAAATTAGTCTAAACATTACTACAAAAATGTTTTTACGCAACAGGCACTATACAAAACCTAGGATTCCGAAAAGTTATTTTGCATACCAAAATTATATTAGTTAATAAAAATGATTATAAAGACTGATCAGACGTGAAAATAATAAAAAAATGCGTATTGATATAATAAAATACTGGAATTTTTATTTGGAGTTGAATTCCAATGTCATATACACATGACGTAAGTACGAACTGTTAGGAGGGCCGCTCTGAAGGTGTTTAAAAAAAAACTTTTACAGCCAATCTCGGAGGTTCTTTTGGTTTTTTTTCCCTATATTAAAATAATACAAAAAATGTACAAAAGCCGGAGGTATGTATATATATGGGTAGAACTGTTGATTACTTCAAACTCTAGGTTTAAGAGTTTCTAGGGTTGGACATAACAGAACGAACTATCATATATACAGAACCATTGTCATATATATATATATATATGACATAAGTAAAAGCTATATAAAAAACAATAATTTTTATCGCATTTTTTGGGCTTGTACAGACTCCTGATATACCAATATACCATATAACCTATTAATTTTTTATTTAAATAGTATCGAATTTTTTTTCAGGAATCCAGGTTAATAATGCCTCGATCTCATCATACTTATGTCTGAGAAGCCATTCTGTGACTGTCTTTTTGAGTTCGATAGAGTTCAGTCAGTAAATGTTTAGTTTTTTATTGACTACATTGTATCAATAACAAGCATGACTTTTAAACTAGTAACTAGCAAAAATTGACTAGAGTTAATTCAAAAGCTTTTTCCTCGTCTATTACTACTTTTGCAGTTGTAGAAAGTTGTTTTATGTTTTGTTAACAACAAATTTAAAATGTATAACTTTTTTTACACTCAATAAACCACTAACTGAGTAAAGTTCTTCTGTAGGGAATCTATATGGTTTATTGTACATTACCTTTATTAATGAACGTTGACCATGTTTCAGTTTTAAGTTTCGTTTTCGGAGCACCACCCTAAACTGGTACACAATATGTCAAAATCGATTGGGCTAGTGCAGCATACATTTGCTTTTAAAGGTTTACGAGTTGCGACACGCCTGAAAGTTTTAAAGATATAATAATTGAAGCGACAGTAGCCTAATGGTAGAGTGCGGACCGCGAACTCAAAAAGGTCGTGGGTTCGAATCCGCCATTCAACTACTGGCGTGAAACACTCGTAACACAAGCAATTTAAGCTTACCACGAGTGGTTAAGGGGAATATTAGTAATGTTTATAGCATTGTTAATATTCCTTAAAAAAATAGTTTTCGTAACCTGTTATTAGTTGCTTCTATATGTGAATACCATGTAAGTGTTTGGTCTATTATAACCCCCAAATATCTAGGACTAGCTACTTTTTGTATAGTTGCATGCATGCATGCAATTGCAATTGCAACACATGCAATTGTTGCGTAAACCACAAGTACAGTTGTGTATTTTGAGATTTGCTGCAGGTTGCGTTCGTTTGTTGATGGAAAAGCATATATATTTTGTTTTAGACGCGTAAAGGGTAAGCGAGTTTATTTTGAGCCAATTCGCAATTTTAGAAGGCCCAAGTTCTGCTGTGGCGTATAATTCATCCCACGATTTACCTGTGAAAACGATAGCAGTGTCGTCCGCATACGAGTAAATTATACCTTTCAAGTATCAATTTACAGAGGTCATTGATATAAATGAGAAACAAGTTAGGGCCAAGAACACTGCCTTGCGGCACCCAAAAGGTTATCATTAGTAATATTTCTATAACTTTAATATTAGATTTGGATGCCATTTCTAAAATTATACCAAGGACTAATATAAAAACATGTAACAGAAAGCAAACCTCGTATTCAAATAACGCAAATATTAGTCATTATCAAATCGAAGCATTTTGACGTCTAAACAAAGTCCAAACTGCATCAAAATTAGCGTCCGACCGGAGGTCGATTATGGCCGAAGCCGAAGATTTAAAAACCCTATGAAATTCAGTTAAAGATGGACTAAAACGAACAATATAAATGGTTTAAAACTATTAAATTAAAGGTTTATATTTACAATATAATATAAAAGGTAATTTTAAATTATCTCTAGTAGTTGATCTAGAAGGCGGCACGTCCATCGCGCTCTCGCTCATTCATAACAATTAGTCGACAACGAACACACAGTCCATGTGATGATAAGTGGTGGCTGCGGCCCTTAGAAATTTACATCATTCCTCGATCACGAATCGAAATGCAGTGGATTGTCACCCGTGAGTACTAAGATGGAATGCCTTATTTCCAGTAAAAAGGGTCTCTGATTTTCTATACTCAGCATACGAAACACAGCAGCGCACCCAACAACCCATTCGTACTACAACTATACTACTAATATAGCTGCAGCTAACTCTACCATGTAAAACTAAATAAATAGATAAAATCTATCAAAATTCAAATCATCTCCACCCTACTTTACGAACCGCAATAAAACAATAAACTTAGTAGGAATCTTTGACCTTGTCACTTCGTAGGGTCACAGGCTCAAAGACAAAGTAATTGTTCAAAAAAAAAATTTAAAACGTTTAATTCAAAATTTTTGTTTTTATTTTGTGTAAAATATCTGTGTCATAGGCTTCTTACTCCATTCACATGTTATACCCTATTATTTTTCAGGCGGTAAAAAAGGTTATCCAGTATATGCTTCAACATTTTTAACATCAAAGCAACTTAACTAAAAAATTAAGAGTCAAGGAAGTTAAGAGTTTGCCTTTTTTTAAATAAAATTAAAGTGACAAATGAACTTATAGTCCATCTGTGTAAGTGTGTACTGCAGTCCACGAACACTTGTGACCAACTTCAAATCAAAAAGGCCACAAAGGCGTTGCTACCTCTGAGGACTAAGATGGAATGCATCACAGCATGTAATTATACTATAGCATTCAGACTGAAACACAGCAGTGCATCCAATATTGTTAGACAGCAGAAATAGGTATGAGGGCAGTACCTGGGTAGGTATTTACAGAGTCTTTAATATATCGATAGAGGTTATTAATATATCGATTGATTTTATTAATATATCAATAGAGGTTATTAATATATCGATAGAGGTTATTAATATATCGATAGAGGTTATTAATATATCGATAGAGGTTATTAATATATCGATAGAGGTTATTAATATATCAATGGAGATTATTAATATATCGATAGAGGTTATTAATATATCGATAGAGGTTATTAATATATCGATAGAAGTTATTAATATATCGATAGAGATTAATATATCGATAGAGGTTATTAATATATCAATGGAGGTTATTAATATATCAATAGAGGTTATTAATATATCGATAGAGATTAATATATCGATAGAGGTTATTAATATATCAATGGAGGTTATTAATATATCAATAGAGGTTATTAATATATCGATAGAGGTTATTAATCTGGGTAGATGGACCCCTGGGCAGAAACGAGTTCTACCACCTAGATTGTAAGCGGCAACTGCAGCTCATTAACTTTTAGACCAAAATTCCAACAAAGATGGCTAAGAAGGAATCCTTTACAGTCTGATTATATTGAGTCTCTATACCCCTCATTGGAACTTAATTATGGATGCATTATTGCTACTTGCTTAGACTACTTCATTGTTTGCTGCTGCCTTGCCTAGTCTACATATAAAATTCTGAAATACCTGCTGCATCTGCTGGGCGTCAAGAGAGCGGAACAGTAGGATCCCTCGGACAGCCTCAGCCAGCCGAGCACGCTGGGCGTCTGATTTGGGGAAAATAGCTGGGGCTCCTTCATCAGAGTCATCTTCCTCCGGGTCATAGGCCTCCGCAAACACAGACTTACGGCGGTTGTTGAAGCGCGCCACCGGCGGCTCTGGTTAAGAATATGTTAGTCAATTCATGATATTAAGAAAAATAATAAATTTGGAAGAATGTTATAGGTATTTCATGTAGAAGCAACAAAATATCTAAATCACAATATTTATTGCCACACACAATATTAAGTTTACAGCTAAAAACTAAGTACACACATAAATATAGACTTAAATAAAAGCAATAAAAAAATAAACATGTACAATTTACAAATTAACTACTATTACTAAGTATAAAAGTATAATGTGAGGCAACGGGAACAGGCTCAGTGTCCACTTGGCATTATGCTCAGCACTGGTTTTCAGCCAGTCCCCGCAGTTTAAGGTATATTTTTGGTTGCATGCACAATTATCAGACATTGAACCTTTATAATGGTAATGAGACCTCCCATCTGAATTGATAGGGACTACAACATATCTACATTGTGGTTTTTGCGCTTGTTTGAGAGCAGGTGTAGGCTTTTGTCGTATATAGTTCTGTATTTATATTAGCTTTATCGTCGGGAAAACTAGCTAAACTGCTGTTGTTCTGATTTTTCTTATAAATGGCACGATGGGCTTTCTATTCTATCAAAACTATAAACCATCATTTCGACAAAACAAAATAAAAATATACTGTGTGAATACGACAAGACCACACCAGTCATAACAGGTTTGAAAATTCATTAATACTACTACTACTAGTATTACATCTACTAGTAGTTCATCTACTAAGAGTACTAGTATTAATGAATTTTTATATATGGTAGAGCCATGCTGCAGTTATAATATAGTTGTGGCACAAATGGGTTGGCTTGATTGGGGGAGGACCACACTCTATCACAGAATACAAGTGTAAAATAGCAGCTTAATACTGCTGTTTTTCATGTAGTGAGTATAGAAATCCGGAGACCTTTTTTACTGGAAACAAGGCATTCCATCTTAGTCCTCAGGGGTGACAACGCATCTGAGTTTCAATTATTAATTGAGGATAAAAGTAGATGTCTATGGGTCACAGCATCCACTAGCCATCAGGTGCTCGTTTGTTACCCTTATTCTATAAAAAAATTCAACAATGCACACAAAAAATACAATATGTGCCTATTTTTAGAGATTTTTAGAGCGAATGTTTGATATGTAAATCAATTATATAGTTATAGCTACAATGTTATGATAATATGCTTAATACAGCTATATAAAATTATGAACAAAATTAGTTAGGTAGGTTGATAATTTTTAAAATAAAATAATTCTTTAAATAATATAATATTGTAAGTATTTAACTTTTCATATTATATTATTATAAGATAGTAAGTATATTATTAGAACATAGTAAGGGAATAATAATATGTTAATAACTTACTTTTAGCGATTTTACTTAAAATTGCCAAATTTACTTAAAAATAAAAATAAGTTTTCATATTTTTGATAGTTTATATTATAAATGTGTTTCAATTATTGATATCTTCTACATATACTTTTGTAAATTCTCCAACTAAAAATATAGTTTTTATCTAATAATATTGTTCCTTGCTTGTATTTATCAGATTATATATTTATCAATCCAATAAAAGTAATCTATTTATTAGATATACAGACAAATAAATATTATCTATATTATACATATTCTGTGACACTGTATGATAAATATTTTGACTTTCAAAAACTGTCTTTTTTTAATAAAGAGAAGCAAGATGTCCACAGGTTCTGATGAGCCAACAATCAAACCAAACAGTGAATATTTTAGGAAAATAGTGTGATTTGTTGTTATTTTATAAACAAAAATTCCACACACAATATTGTAAAGTTTTCAATTGGTTTGGACAAGGAAATTTTTCTCATTATTTATTCTAGTTCTCTTTCATATAATATATTACTTACTTCTCTTGCTGAAATTAAATGTAAAAATGTGTCTATCCATCTAGGAAAAATGTCCAGTGCAGCTATAACTAGGTTCAGGCTTAGCTGATTGCCACTAGGTGCAGTCTATTGCAGTTGGTTAAGCTTAGGTGTATTAAACTTATTCATGGCTAGAGCAGCTAGTTACTTTCTGGTAAAACTAGGTTTAGTGAAGTCCAAAAAATAATTGAAACGTCTGCTAACTCAACTATGCAAACGCTACTCAATTTTAAGACGCCTTTATGTCTTGTGGTGTCACAGTCACTTTGACTTTAAGTGATAGACAGCATGAGACTTAATGGCATCTTAAAGTTAAGAAGTGTTTGAGTATTTGGGCATAAGGCTTTTATTAACTTTGTTAAAAATACAAAAGCACCTATCAGTAATATCAGCTACAGTAGGTTAGTGGGGCTGGGAGGGTTTTTAGAATACCCCGAAACTGCAAACATTACAACATTAATACATTTTTTCAACAAATTGAATATATTTCGGTGGAACCAACAGCATTTTATTGCACCTACTTACTACTTATTTATATAAATTATCCTAAATCTTAAGAGCAAATTTAAAAGGCCTACTTATAAATAGCAAATTTACTATTAACATACAAAAAATACCAAGTCTAATGCAGATACACTCAAGGTCTAGTTAGCACTTGTTTATATTAGTGTGTGGTATATTTTAAACTTAATAACTTTATTTGATTTAGAAAGATGTCAGAATAACCACCTCATATGTTGGCAGACAAAAATTCCACAGATGTGAAGTAATTTACTACAATTACAAATGCTCTAAATAAAATAAACTCCTCAGCTTGGTAGGACACATATTCTAATCTTATTTCTAAAAATAGTTTTTTAAGCTTTGTCTTCGAAAAAGATCCATATATTATATATTATGCAACTTTAGAATTTCTAGGAAATAAAATTAATTCAAATGCAAAACAAAAGTCAAATACCAAACCCGCAAATTTTAATTTATTATTTATATGATATGCAGAAAGAAGCTTGTACCATCACCCAACTTCAAAGATTTAAAAGAACAAACACACAAATGGGATCAGTTTATAGTAAACAGTGAAGATTTATATTTCAGCAAACAACTCCACTAAACACTAGCACATAATGTAAGCTTTAATTATAGTAGTGAGTTAGTATAGTCACTTATTCAAAATGCTTGAGATTTTAGTAATGCAAACATATTAGTGCTAACATTGTCAATTTAATAACTTAGTTTATATGTATATAGGTCAGCTATTTAATACTGTAATTACCATCAGATGAACATTTTCCAAAATCAAAAATAATAGTCATTGAACAGGACAGTATTGGCATTAAGCCAAACATTAAACTGAGGCTTATTTTGAGCACTTGATATAAGTATGTAAATATTTTTGTGTCTATATTAAGATGCAAAAGGTTTAAAAAACTAATTCATTATTATAAATGGTTGGTACATGATGTAACAATTAGAAATTAATAGATGGAAAAGAGAGATCCTCAGTCAAAATAGACCATTATTCACTTGAGTGAATTTAAACTGTAAATTTCAATTCCTTTAATTGTACACCAAGTAGTATCTCTGATGATATTCTGTTTAGGTATGTAAAAGAAAATATAAGTACTGATCTAGCCTTACAGAACCCACCTTTATTGCAAGTGTTTCAATAATTATCTCAAATTTGTGTGATGGTGTAAGGAATATCATTAAATGAGTACCTTCTTCATCTGATATTATGGATTCATCGGGCGTGCCGGCGGATGGGCCTCTCACTACAGTTGTGGTCCTGTTGTTCTGTAACCTTGTGAAGAACTCGACAGCGTAGTTGATCACGTCCCCTGGTTGCTCCAGCAGATAACTTATGGTAAATTCCAGTAAGATCTCTCTAAGGTCATCTGGGACTTGAATTCGACCGCCTTGAGGCCTGCTCATTTCTAACGACGTCGCCTCGTTTTCTCGTTACTATCTCGCAAGGAGAACGTCAAAGCGACCCGTTAGATTACAATTTTAATATCATAGCCATTGAATTAGCTAAAGCGACACACCAACGAACAAATCCTACGCAGGGTGGCAGCACTACATACAAACGTTAGTAATAAAGAAAACCACACTATTAAACTAAGACTTTCTCAAATAATTGTCTTTGCTACAAAAAATTAAATATAATGACACACTTTTCAGAAAAAAACCCTCGTCCTCCAGCCTGTCAATTACAAAATCTCCTTTCACTGAAAAGTAAAAATGGCGAATTCTGGATTGCCCTACTTCTCATTGGGTGCGTTTGGCAGAAAAAAGCGCTAGCAAGCGCTTGTAAGCAAAATGGCGATTGTAAGCGGTAAGCGCTGTCAAATCGTAAGTAGCTATTTTCCTCCAGGACACGATGTTAGTTTTAACCGGGGAATCTAACCTAATTTAAATATATGTTTGTAAAGTATTCATATTAAAAACTTACCAATCATGAGTTTTTAATAGCATGTATATGTTTATTCATGTCATTATATTACTTAAAACTAATATTGCACAAAACAACTTATAAACTCTACTTCAAAACAAACAAATTAAATAAGCAAAATGGCGGATTGTGTCAGCGCTACTGAAGTAGCAATCGTGTCCTGGCCGAAAACTATTTTAGCGCTTATAAGTGCTTGCTAGCGCTTTTTTCTGCCAAACGCACCCATCTCATCACTAAATCACTTCAATCGTTTAAACAGTGTTACCAACAAAAACTTTCGATATATACTTAATATTACCACAAACTAATATGAGTACTAACGTACTTATTACCCATAGTAGATTATTATTATACAAATATATACATAAGTCACTCTACCCTACTAAACGAAGGTAGCATAGGTAATCAGAAGCAACGTCTATATTTAGTAGTTTTTTTACGTAATTAAAAACTTATTTAAAATAAAAAGCCATCGCAAAAGACTATAAATCCTTTATTTCTTTTATTGGCATATAGGATCAAAGATGTGACAAATAAAACTACAAAATTTTTTTCGCGTATAACTAAATGCCATAAACTACAAAAAATATTTTATTTATACCCCTATTACACTACCCTGAATCAGGGTCCCTACGTCCTAATTCAGGGTGGTGTAGTAAGAGAAAGGTAGTAAAGGCCCCTAATTAAGATGACAAAGTGGACCCGGTCTGCAGTACCCTTGCCACCGTGCAGTGTAATAATACAAAGGGAATTAGGGCACTTATTCGATGCGCGACGAGGGATGCAAACGATAGATCAATTCTTTCAAACATCGATATATCGTACATAAATATGGTTCTTCATGAGCGATGTTTTATGAACGATGTTTTGGCTTGCCTTCAAAGTTAACGAAATAAACAACTATTTGAAGAAATAAAATTCCGCGTGCTAAAAGTTGCGAACGATGATTAACACGAATTTTATGTTGCCAAAACTAACTAAGCCAAACATACAACAACAACATACACAAACATACAGAAACAAAATAAGCCAAAGTTAGATAACGTCTAAAATTTTGGCATGTATACCGCATATTGGTATGGTGTAGACGAGATCGAGCGGGCATGCCAGGGAGTAGGTATCATTCTTTCAGAAAGAATGGGCCAATGTGTGAAAGAGTATGAATGTGTAAGCCCAAGACTGCTATGGATACGAATGAAAGTGGGCTTAAATAAGTTGTTTGTGCTAGGGGTCTACGCCCCAGATATGTCTAAGCCCACTTATATCCGAGAGCAGTTTTGGGAAATGGTAAGGATTGGTGTTAATGAAATGTAAGGGAAATGAAAATATTATTATGCTAGGAGAGTTTAATGGAAGGGTTGGGGTTAGGAGGCTTGGTTATGAAAGGATATTGGGAACGTTTGGTGATGAAAGTATAATTGAGAATGGTGAAAGCCTCCTCACCGTATGTATGGAAAAGAATCTTTTTGTGACAAACACTTGCTTTCGCCACAAGAGGATTCACATGTATGCTTGGGAAAGAGGTGATGATAGAAGCGTGATAGATTTCATAATTGTGGATGAAAGAATGAGGGTCGCAGTGGTAGATACAAGGGTTTACCGGGGGTTTAACGTAAGAACAGATCATTATTTAGTTTTATGCCAAATTAATGGTCTATTCAGGCGTTGGCGCCATCGGTCATCTGTGTCTACCACTGCGTTACAGCGTATTAGAGCAAAATATTACAAGAGGAAGGTGAGAAAAACAAGTTCAAATATAGACTGAAAGAAAATGTAAAATGGTTTGGATGAATTATGTATGAATGAGTTAGACTTGGAGAATGTATGGCAAAATGTTAAGAATGGTTTAGTGGATGCAGCTACCGAAGTATGTGGTGTGACAAGAGAAAGAATGAAAGGAAAAATAATACGTTATGGTGGGATGATGAGATACGTATGGAAGTTGAAGCAAAGAAGAGAGCATGGCTAGATTTACCAGCAACAAAGGCTGGTAATTCTAGCGGTACGAATGATGATATTGAAAGAAAAAAGGCAGTCTTTAGACATCTAAATAAGAGAGTAAAAGAAGTAGTTGAAAGGAAAAAGCAAGAAAGAAGGGATACGAATGATAGAAGAATATCGGATAATTTCCAGGCAAATATTAAAATGTTCTGAAAGCTCGTAAGAACTGCCAGGGGACATTCAAAACAGCCTATAATGAATGCTATAAGAGACAAGAATGGCTGTATTCTGAATGATGAAATTTTGAGTTTAAAGAGATGGAAGGAATATTTTGAAAGCGTGTTTATAAGTGAGGAGAGATAAGAATAGATGAAATAATGAAAGCAATGAAAAACATGAAAAGCATGAAAGCAGGTAAGGCAGCCGGATATGATAGAGTTTCACTCGAAATGCTAAGGGCTGGAGAGGAAGTGGTGGCAGGCCTGCTGTACACCTTGTTTAATTTATGCTGGGAACTGAAGCGGGTACCGGTAGACTGGTGCAAAGCCGTGATAGTCCCAGGATATAAAGGAAAAGGGACGCAGCAAGACTGTAAAAACTACCGTGGTATCAGACTTCTTAGCATTGTGGGAAAACTGTATGCTAAGGTACTGATTGAAAGGGTCTTGAAAGAAACTGATGAAAAAATTTGGGATGTGCAAGCGGGATTTAGAAAGGGAATGGGATGTACAGATCAAGTCTTTTCCATGCGCATGATCGCGGAGAAGTTTTTGGCCAAAAACCAAAAGGTTTTTTGTGCGTTTATGGACTTGGAAAAAGCCTATGATAGAGCGGATAGTGATGTGCTATGGCAAACACTGAACTCATTTTTCATCACCTCCTTGTTCTCCAAAACAATGGAGTCTATTGTTAACTGCCGGCTCCTTAAGGTACCTTGAGGATCACCAGCTGATTAGTGACTGCCAATACGGTTTTCGCCATGGTCGATCAGCTAGAGATCTTCTGGTCTACCTAACTGATAGATGGGCGGAGGCAGTAGATTCCAAGGGGAAGGCACTGGCCGTTAGTTTGAACATTGCGAAGGTCTTCGATTGGGTTTGGCACAAAGCGCTTCTTTCGAAGCTCCCTTCCTATGGGCTTCCCGAGAATTTGTGCGATTGGATCACCAGATTTCTTGCAGTTCGGAGCATTAAGGTCGTTGTAGACGGTGCAAGCTCCGATTACAAGCCTATTAATGCTTTTGTTCCACAAGGTTGTGTGCTATCGCAAACTTTCTTCTGATTATTAAAAAACGAAGAGGGCCGTGCACTTTCACCGCCGGGATATCGGTTCCTTCACGTACCGCGTCCCACCGAATTGCGTGCACGTGGTGGTGGAGTCGGATTTTACGTTAGTCTTGGAGTCAACGTTCGCAAAATTCTGCACCCTACTAGCAACTTAGTAGCACTAATGTGGTTAGGATTAAGTATTAACGGCATCAAAGTAGCGATTGGTATGGCTTATCGTGCCCCGTGGGTAAATGTCGATAGTTTTATTGATGCCCTCACGGAATCCGTTTCTTCTTTTGGTAAATTCGAATATATTGTCTTACTCGGTGATTTCAACATAAATCTTCTTAACATACAGGAAAGTAATGTTAAGAAGCTGCAAAGTTTCTTTAATTACATGAATCTTACTCAGTTTGTAAAGCAACCGACGCACTTCACAGATCATAGTGAAACATTGATTGATGTAATTTGTACTAATATTACTCTTTATAAGGTATCAATTAATTATATTCCTGATCTTTGTCGTCATGCATTTTTAACTTGTGAACTCAATATTAATAAAAACAAAAATGCGCCTAAGATAATTACCTATAGACCATTAAAGAATATAGATATAGAAAAATTTGTCTTAGATCTCAATTCTATAGAATGGGAAAGTGGTGTAAATGGCGATGTTGATAAAATGGTGGAAAATTAAATTTTAACAATATTTTACTTGACCTATACAATATGTATGCTCTTGTTAGATCGCTTTACATAAAAAAATATTCTTTTCCGTGGATAACCTATACTGTTAAAGAAATGATAAAATTACGCGATGAATCACATGCTAAAAGTAGATTTACGAAACTTGATATTCATAAACAATATTACAAAGAATTAAAAACATTGTAAGGACGGCAATTCACAATGAAAAAACTGCATATTTTAATAATTATATTAATACGATAAAAAACCCACGTAATTTATGAAAAAATATCAAACAAAACGTTGCTAACTTTAAGAAAAAAGACATTGAACTACCGACTCATTTATGTAATCCAAATAATATAAATAATTATTTTCTTTAGCTTCCCAGCAGTAATGAAGTCAGTATATCACGTTTAACTAGCTATGAATTTGATAGATTTAGGCCTAGCACCTTTAAGCTTAATACGGTTAATGAAACAACTGTTCTTAATATAATAAAATCTTTTAAAACAAATGCACAAGGTCATGATGGCATTACTCTGAACATGATATATTATATATAATAAAATAACAAATATATAAATAAATTAATATTATTATATATTATATATTAACTTTACCTCGAATATTAACAGTTTTTACCAGAATAATTAACAAATCTATTGAAGCAGGTGTATTCTCAAGGCAATGGAAAATAGCTTTAGTAAAACCAATTCCCAAAAAGTCCAATCCAAATGACTACAAGGATCTCCGCCCTATAAGTATCTTGCCCTTTATGTCTAAAATTCTGGAAAGAGTAGTCTGTACACAGATGACGGAGTACCTTGAGGCTAATAATATCCTGCCTAAAAAGCAATCCGGATTCAGAAAGTCTCGTAGCACTGCAACCGCTCTGATTGATGTAGTGGATGATATTCTGACTGCACAAGATGTTGGAGAGGGTACTCTGTTAGTTTTGCTTGACTTTTCCCGAGCTTTTGATACCATTAACACTACTCTACTGTTTAATTTTTAGATTTGATAATTTAACAATAAAATGGTTTGCGTGTTACCGCACTAGTCGTACACAATTTGTTAAAATAAATAAAGACAATGGATCAGAATGGATATCTACTACGTTGCCAGTTCCAAGAGGTATACCTCAAGGATCCATTTTGGGGCCTATACTTTTTATATCGTATTGTTCAGATATAGTAAACACCATAAAAATTGTAGTTATCACATATATACTGACGACCTTAATTGTATATTATGTATCTTTTTTTCAATTGTATAATATGTATCTTTTAAACCCAGTAACACCAATACAGCAATAAAAAAATCAACTCAGATTTGGACCGCATAGCCGATTGCTGCGATCAAAATAATCTCGTGTTTAACCCCATTAAATAGAAGTATATGTTTTTGGGAACGCATAACAGGACTTCTAACTTTCAATCCGCAAATTAACATCAAGACTACTCCTTTAGAACGTGTGTTGGAAGCTCGGAACTTAGGTCTCGTTATGGACGGAAGGTTGCGTTTTGATGGTCATGTACAAGAAGCCAGTATTTTAGACTCAAAGTCTTTTACCAGATCAGAGAGTATTTGACAGTGGACATGCGCATTAGATTGTGTGAATCACTCATTCTGTCGAAGCTAACTTATGCGGATACAGTATTTGGAGAATGCTTGCTCGCTAAAACCAAAAAATTAATACAAAGGGTTCAAAACGCCTGCGCACATTTCTGCTTCACAGTCCCTAAGAGATCACACAACACTCCATTTTTAAATCGACACGACCTGATGAGTATGGCTGCTGACGTACCCTCCACCATGTGTCGTTGCTTTTTGGAGTTATAAATACCAGGGAACCATCATACTTGTACCAAAAGCTTATTTTCTCGCAGCGTGCGGTTAGGACAGCATCAACATACATCACAAGCATCACACAGCTGCGTTCCGTGGTAGTTACCGTTTTGCTGCCACGAAGTGCTGGAATGATATACCACCACCGATTAGAAATAGTAAAACAGTTGCGACTGTTAAAACTTTATTAAAAAAGTTTCTGATTTTCGTACAAAAATCCAGCAAATAGGCATAAATGGTGCCAGCAAATAGGATTAAATCTTGATGCTAGCACCGTACATGCACATACGAACGCACTCACACACTCAAACACGCATGCACACATACACATACACAATTTTTTTTCTGTATGCATACCACCGTTTGTTCATCTCTTACATTATCAATAATGCATTGACACGTGGAATTTTGACAGTCTTTTTTCATTTTATTTTATATTTTTGGTTAGTTTTTTTTTCTTTTGCTGTTAATTGTCATCTGCCTTACACTCCTGGCTCCACTGAAAATCAGCGTTAAGAATTCATGTATTTATATCTTCAATTCGTGACTTAAAGCTGAGTGGAGGCCATTTTGGTGCATATTATGTTATTCTTTTTTTTAAATGTTTTTGATAAGATATAAAAAATGTTTTATTTTTATTTATTTTTTGTTATAATATATGTACCAATAAACTTTTTCTTTCTTTCAATGATATGTTGCAAACCCGTAACATTCATTGCTATGCAGATGACAGCACTGGTGATGCTCTGTACACCGGCCGTGCCAATATTTCTCGGGAAAACGTCTCCGAGTACCGGGACAAACTTGTGTCTGAAGTCGAGTCTCTGCTGAACAGAGTCTTGAATTGGGGGCGACTAAATCTATTCCAGTTTAACCCCCAAAAGACACAAGTTTGCGCGTTAACCGCTAAAAAGAACCCCTTTGTCGTATCTCCCCAGTTTCAAGGCACTCCCCTTGTTGCCTCAGCCAGTATCGGTATCCTCGGCGTCAACATATCAAGTGATGTGCAGTTTCGTAGTTACTTGGAAGAGAAGGCCAAATTAGCCTCTAAAAAGCTTGGCGTGCTCAGCACAGCAGGACAGTATTTCATGCCTGCAACATTACAAGGCGCAGGTTCGGCCGCACATGGAATACTGTTCCCATCTCTGTGCTGGAGCTCTCCAGTACCAGCTTCTTCCACTTGACCACATCCAGCGCAGAGCGGCTCGAATAATCGACGACCGAGTGCTTTCCGATCGGCTCGATTCACTGGCGCTGCGAAGAGATGTTGCATCTCTTTGCATTTTCTTTCGCATATACCATTGGGTACCATACCATACCATACCAGTTCTCTGAGGAATTGTTCGGATTAATCCCAGCCGCCAAATTTAGTGAACGCACTACGCGGCAAACGTCCCGATACCATCCACACCATCTGGATGCTTGGTGGTCCACCACTATACGTTTCACAAGGAGTTTTCTTCCGCGTACGACCTCTCCGTGGAATAGTTTACCACCGGCGAGTTTTCCGGACCGATACGACCTGGGGACCATCAAGAAAAGAGCTTAATCCTTTCTAAAAGGCCGGCAACGCACCTGCAATTCCCTTGATGTTGCGGTTGATCATGGGCGGCGGTAGTCACTCAACATCAGGTGCGCCGCATGCTCGTTTGCCCTCTCTTATATAAAAAAAAGATACGACAAAGGGGTTCTTTTTAGCGGTTAACGCGCAAACTTGTGTCTTCTGAGGGTAAAACTGGACTAGATTTAGTCGCCCCAAATCAGAGACTGTTCAGCAAAGACTCGACTTCAGACACAAGTTTGTCCCAATACTCAGAGACGTTTTCCCGAGAAATATTGGCACGGTCGATGTACAGAGCATCACCAGTGCTGTAATCTGCATAGCAATGAATGTTACGGATTTGCAACATATCATAGATATGCAGAAGAAACAGCGTTGGCGATATCAGGCAGCCTTGTGGAACACCAGCATTAATAGGCTTGTAATCGGAGCTTTCACCGTCTACAACAACCTTGAGGCTCCAATCTGCAAGAAAACAGGTGATCCAATTGCAAATTTCTTGGGAAGCCCATAGGAAGAGAGCTTCGAAAGAAGAATTTTGTGCCAAACCCGATCGAAGGCCTTCGCAATGTCCAAACTAACGGCCAATGCCTCCCCCTTGGACGCTACTGTCTCCACCCATCTATGAGAAAGAAAGACCAGAAGATAACCAGCTGATAGACCACGGCGAAAACCGTATTGGCGATCACTAATCAGCTGGTGATCCTCAAGGTACTTCATGAGCTGGCAGTTTACAATGGACTCCATTATTTTGGAGAACAAGGAGGTGATGGCGATAGGCCTGTAGTTTGACGGGTCTGAGCGGTCGCCTTTTTTAGGAATCGGGTGGACGAAAGCAGTCTTCCATGATTTTAGAACTACGCCTAGGGAGTAGGATTACCGGAAAAGACGCGTTAAAACCGGTGCCAACTCTGCAGCACACGTCCTCAGCACAATTGCGGGGATTCCGTCAGGCCCACTCGACTTGCGGATGTCCAGGGAGAGGAATGCTTTGCGAACCGAGCACTGTGTGAACTGCACTCCCGGCATGGAGCACTCACACCGCAGGATAGTGGGCGGCGTACTCCCCCCGTCATCAAGAGTCGAGATGGACACAAAGAAAGAGCCTAGCAGATCGGCTTTCTCCTTTGCGGTATGGGCCAGTGAGTCGTCCTCCCTGTGCAGAGATGGAAGAGATGGTTGACAAAAATTCCCCTGGACATCCTTGGCGAGGGACCGGAATGCACAGGTTCCAGTAGGAAGGCGAACTAGTTTCTCGCCAATTCTGTCTATGTGCTTTGACTTTGCCTTGGCAATGACTCTTTTGAAGGACCTGGAAGCGGAATTATACTTCTTTTTAAGGCTCTCATCTTGGCCCTCTTTTCTACAACGCATACATATTTGATATACATAAATTTATATGTAACTCCCATCACTTACTTTACGCCGATGATAAAAAGATATTTCCCCAAGTTCGTACTATTGAAGGCTGCGAATCAATTCAAAAAGATCTTACCTCGTTTTATAACTTTTAAGTAGCTAACGACATAAATGTTAGTATATCCTAATGTCAATGTATATCTTTCACTAGAAAACTAAATCCAAAATAGTATTTCCCTATAATTTTAATGGAATTTTAATCAAAAGGGTCACAGTTGTTCGGGATTCAGGCGTACCCTTTGATGTCGGCATGACCATGCGAGATCATATCAATAGTATATGTAGTAAATCATTTCGTAATCTTGGATTTGTCATGCGTACATGTCTTCCATTTACGGAATTACTAAGTTTTAAAATAGTTTATTTCTCGTATGTAAGATCCACTCTTGAGTATGCACGCCTGGTTTGGTCACCATTTTTTAAAATTTACATTAACAATATTGAAATAATTCAACGTAAATTTATCTCACACCTGTACTATAAATTTAAACATAAAAGTTAATCATATTTAGATGACTGCCGACACTATAACCTTCTTACGTTTAAAGAAAGACGTAAACTGTTAGATACGGGATTTTTATACGATATTTTACGTGATGGCATTGACTGCCCGGATTTACTGAATACTGTCACGTTTAATGTGCAAAGAAAGTGTACAAGAATCACCAAGAAAACTTTGTTTAATATACCTCGTCATTCCACACTTTAAGGTAAAATTAGTATCTCAACACGTTTGCTATCAAATTATAACAAAACATTAAATACCATCTATCCCTTTATAGGCAGTAAAAGTGATTTTAGAAACAAGGTACGTGCATGCATATTAAACACAGCTTCTGTTGTTTAATTTACCTTTGTTTGTAAACGTAGGATGCCGGTAAGGTACATTATGAAGAACACTTACTTTAGGTAGCTGCGTTTTTAATAATAAATTAGCTATTTATATATTTTGAAATATTTATGTACATGTATGGGTGTGTACGTATACTTGTATGTATATATGTAATGATATATAGAATATATTTTGCCATGATATAAATAAATTATAATATTATAAATAATTATAAATTGACTCGAGGATTAAATCGCATATCCATTTGTTAGTAAGACCTAATATTTTAGTGTTAGTAAACCTAAAACTACTTAATTTTATTACCGTTATTTTATTAAGCTGTTTTAAATTGTTTAATTTCCATCGTTTTCTATTCATTATAATTGTACCTAGCTTACCTTTATATTTAATATGTGGATAACTGTTATTGGTATACTTGAGGTAAATTTGAAAATTGTATTTAGTGATATACGCTGTTGTTATCCTTATTAAAATAAAATTAAGATAAATAAAACACGCTCAATAATTCATTCATCTATTTTTAGGTATATGTGCACGTGCAAGTTTTCGCGTATTTCGCGTCTTTCTGGCGCACGGACGTGTCCCGCAGCACCCTGTGCATACCGTCCGCGGACGTTTTCGGCTGACAAAACCATCCAGCGCGCTAGATAACAGTTGGACGTCCGAACACAAAAGGCACAGCGCAATGTAAATTCATATCTCGATAATTATAAGCCGCGGCTGTCCGCCACGTCCGAAAACTTGTTTCCGGCTCAAGATGGGATGCCTTATTTCCAGTAAAAAGCGTCTCCGGTTCTCTATATCTCCATAGGAAAAACAGCAGCATTAAGCTCCTATTTAACACTGGTATTCTGTGAGAGCGTGGTTCTTCGCCAGTCGAGCCGACCCATCCGTGTTATAACCATAATATAGTTGCAGTGTGGTTCAAAATGGAATGCCCCACAAGTTTTAATTATACTTTTTTACGTGGTAGAGCCGTGCTGCAGTTATATGAGAAGTGTAGTTGTAGCACAAATGGGTCGGCTCGACCGGGAAGGACCACGATCTCACAGAATACCAGCGTAAAATAGCAGCTTAACGCTGCTGTGTTTACACTGTAGTTGCACTGATGACTCACTATTTTCTTAACGCGAACGGACTATAATCCTGCCGTGTTTCGTGTGGTGAGTGTAGAGAACCGGAGACCCTTTTTACTGGAAACGAGGCATTCCATCTTAGTCCTCACGGGTGATAACGCATCTCCATTTTGATTTGTAATCGAGGATAGATGTAGATGTCTACGGGCTACAGCATCCACTTACCATCAGGTGGACTGTGTGCTCGTTTGTCAACCTATCCTATAGGATTTTTTTTATAAAAAAACTGGCTCCCCTTCTGAGTGGAACAAAATTGAAAGCTCGGATATTCTGCAGCAGAAATAGTATACACTTCCTAAAAGGCCAGGAAAACAACAATAGATTATATTGTATTATAATATGAAACTGAATTACATTTTAATAATTATTGTTGGCCTTTTCATAATATATTATATTTGGGTAATGATTGTAATTATATTTGAAAAAAAAATACACAAAAATATTTTTATTTGCTGATCCGGGGTGTTTCTCCACACATAGCTTGAAAGAAGATGGTCCAAAATTGTATTAATCGTGGGCCTAGTTTTATACTAGTAGGGAAATAAATTCAAATAAAATATATAAACCACTTTTGATTATTCAATATTACGTATTTGCCTTTATATCAATATTATTAATATTTTACTCTCACCAAAAAAACAATGCAACATGAATGGCGGATAGTTGTCGTTTTGACGTTTTCAGCTATCAACTGTCACGAAGTTATTGATTCATTTATTGATGACTATTTGAATTCTAAAATGCTGTATTATCCTTATCACTAAACCGAAACCAATTCGCCGAAGAAACAAGAAAAATAATAAACGCATTCACGAGTTCACAACTACACGACCAAGCTCAAAACGCTACCTACCACGTAAGTTAGAGAACAGGAGAACGATCGCCGTAGAAAATATTGTACTATGAAATATTATAGAAATATGGACATCATAAGTGAGGCGCTGGGATCGCTAGTTCGCTCAATAAAAAGTCATTTTCAGTCTATTTTTTCGATCATATGCTTGACTTGCATATCCACGCACTATAAAATAATTCTCTATTTTTTAATGTTATAAAAATTAAAAAATTACGGAGCATGAAAATTTTCTCACCAATGTCGCAAAGAATTTTTTCACATTATTCAACTAACTTCATCTACTTGTACTCATAAACAGCTAACTTCGCAGGCACTACTCACCGACGTCAGCGCCACTATAAATTCTACAAATTTTTAAGGACAGGCGGGCTATGCTTTAGTACGAAGCGATCGTTCTCCTGTTCTCTAACCTCCATGCTACCTACATTATCTATATCAATAGACAGCCCTGACAAGAGACTATAATTAAATGACAAAGACGAAGATAGAAGACTACCCCAGGAGGGTACTCGCAACCCTGGTAATGCAGAATCTCTCACTGCGCATTCACTATCAAACTACCCTTCTCTTCCTGAGCTTGGGTGCTCAGGCTACCCTGCGTATTCTGGGGGGGGGAGGGGAGGAGGGCAAAATTCCGCTCACTACTAACACTGCGAGGGGCAAACCGAGCTATCAAACTATGGCAATCCTGCCACCCTGCCACGCTATCCGTGGACTTCTGCAACATCAGGGGACTTCTCCAAATGTCTTCGTCAAAATGTATTTCTTAGATTCGGTTGACTATAGGGTGGTGTAATAGGGGCATTATAGTGGCTTTCACAATGGCCTCAAAGGAGATGGTCCATTTCAAGCCCAGTGTATGTACACACTATACTCTGAAAAATCTAACTAAATAACATGCTAAAAATGAAAATACAATCCCAAGTTTTTGATGGTTTCATAAGATGGCGCCCTTCCAGTAATAGAAAAGTCTTTGGTTATTTGTCAAATGTCAAGCAAAAAATATTTTTTTTGGATTTTTATGCGGACCTGAAGTAACCGATTATCATTACTTTTGGATCACCCCTCGTACTTGTGACTGACAATATCTCGCTGGCCTTTTTCTTTCCGTTCATAGCTTTCCAGTTTAAGGTTTACTACCCCTAATGTATTTGCTTCTATGACCACCTTGTCTAATGTCACTGCATCCCCCATTGTTAAAATCTGTTTCCCGATCTCTACCGATGCACATCTTTCTATTATTTGATCGATAATATGATCATCGGGATTATCATATTTACATTTTTTAGTGTGATCTCTCAATTTTAAATGAAATTTTTCAAAATGTTCAGTCTTCTTGTTTAATTAAACGAAAAATATGTCTCTCATAAGTCTTATTTCGTTAATGGAGGAAATAGTTATCGAGCTTTTTTATAGCCAATTCAAAACTATCTACTTCTTCCTGCACTGCGCTGGTGTCTGACAAGTTTTAAAATATATCCCGGTTCCGCCTAACAGTACTAATGTTGCTCTCTTTTTATTGGAGATTGTAAATCGGCTGCTTCAAGATGACGTGCTATCTCCATCTAGCTCTAATTTTTCCAGTGACGGTAACAAATTTGACATTCCGGATCGTTAAAAACCCGAAAACAAATGCAGTTTAAACACCCTATCTTCAGTTAATTAGAAATCTATATCTCAAATTTAATGGAAATCAATACCTCCATTTTAATGGAAATCAATACCTCCAATTTAATGGAAATCAATACCTCCAATTTAATGGAAATCAATACCTCCAATTTAATGGAAATCAATATCTCCAATTTAATGGAAATCAATATCTCCAATTTAATGGAAATCAATATTTCCAAATTAATGGAAACCAAAATCTCCAATTTTATGGAAATCCATATCTCCAATTTAATGGAAATCAGTATCTCCAATTTAATGGAAATCAATGTCTCCAATTTAATGGAAACCAATATCTCCAATTTAATGGAAATCAATATCTCCAATTTAATGGAAATTAATGCGAGTGTGGAAATTGCATAAAATTTTTTTTTGACTATAATTTAAGTATCATGGTGTTTTATTGTGATGCCGACACGAATGAAATAGTATATATATATATATATATATATATATATATATATATATATATTGCAAGTTATTTGTAGAAAGGAATGTATGTGTGGAAAGGAATCTTTTTGTGACGAACACTTTCTTTCGGCATAAGAAGATTCACATGTATACTTGGGAAAGAGGTGATGATAGAAGCATGATAGATTTCATAACTGTGGATGAAAGAATGAGGAGCGCAGTGGTGGATACAAGGGTTTACCGGGGGTCCAACGTCGGGATGGACCACTACTTGGTCTTACGCCGAATTAGGGGTTTATTCAGACGTTGGCGGCATCGAACATCTGTGTCTACCACTGCGTTACAGCGTATAAGAATTGAGAGGTGACAAGATGAAGATGTGAAAGACAAGTACAAATGTAGACAGAGAAAATAAAAGTGATTTGGATTCGTTGTGTGTGAATGAGTTAGACTTGGAGAGTGTGGCATAATGTTAAGAAAGGTTTAGTAGATGCAGCTACCGAAGTATGTGGTGTTAGTAAGAGAACGAATGAAAGGAAAGACAATACGTTATGGTGGGATGATGAGGTACGTATGGAAGTTGAAGCAAAGAAGAGAGCATGGCTAGATTTACTAGCGACCAAAGCTGGTAATTCTGGCGGTAAGAATGATGAGATTGAAAGAAAAAAGGCAGAGTTTAAACGTCTAAATAAGAGAGTAAAAGAATTGGTTGAAAGGAAAAGTAAGAAAGAACGGATAAGAATGATAGAAGAATATCGGATAACTTCCAGGCAAATATTAAAATGTTCTGGAAACTCGTAAGAAATACCAGGGGACATTCAAAACAGCCTAGGTTGAATGCGATACGAGACGAGAATGGCTGTATTCTGAATGATGAAGTGTTGAGTCTAAAGAGATGGAAGGAATATTTTGAAAGCGCATTTATGAGTGAGGAGACGTGTGAACTAAATGAAATAGAAATTCCGAAAGAAGATGAAAGAGATAGGGAGATAAGTATAGATGAAATACTGAAAGCAATGAAAAGCATGAAAGTAGGTAAGGCAGCCGGATATGATAGAGTTTCACTCGAAATGCTAAGGGCTGGAGATGACGTGGTGGCAGGCCTGCTGTACACCTTGTTTAATTTATGTTGGGAACTAAAGCGGGTACCGGAAGACTGGTGCAAAGCCGTGATAGTCCCAATATATAAGGGAAAAGGGTCACAGCAGGACTGTAAAAACTACCGTGGTATCAGCCTTCTTAGCATTGTGGGAAAACTGTATGCTAAGGTACTAATTGAAAGAGTTATGAAAGAAACTGATGAAAAAATTTGGGATATGCAAGCGGGATTTAGAAAGGGAATGGGGTGTACAGATGAAGTCTTTTCCATGCGCATGATCGTGGAGAAGTTTTTGGCGAAAAAACAAAAACTTTTTTTGTGCGTTCATGGACTTTGAAAAGGCTTATGACAGAGTGGATAGGGATGTGTTATGGCAAACGCTGAACGCATTTAGGTTGAGCGCTGGTTTAATACAGGCATTAAAGTCTGTATCGGGACTCGAGTGCTTGTGTTAGAATCAACGGGGTCTACTCGGACTGGTTTGGCATCCATAAAGGTGTCAGACAGGGCTGTGTAGCTTCCCCGTGGCTGTTCAACCTATTTATGGACAGTTGTTTGGAAAATTTGAAAGTTGAAGAATGCGGGTTAAGAATGGGTGAGTTAACCATCAAATGCCTTTTGTACGCCGATGACCAAGTCATACTTGCGTCGTCGGCGGCCGAGTTGCAAATGATGGTTACATTAATGAACAGGTCATTAAACGAAAGGGGAATGAAAGTGAACGCCAGTAAGACGAAAGTGATGGTTTTTGAAAGAGAAGAAATCAAAACGGTATGTGAAATAAGAATAGAAGGAGAGTTAATTGAGCAAGTGGATGAGTTCGTATATTTGGGATGTGTATTCAGCAGGGATGGGAGATATGATAGGATATTGAACGACGAGTGAATGCAGGTAATAAAGTAAATGGGGCTCTACACTATTGTGAAAAGTAAGAATGTGTCAAAAAAGGCACGTATAATGATTTCTTATATTTACGCGAACACTACACTTGCTTGACATGTTGGAGCTCGGCAGCCAGGTGTTTATTGTCACAGACCCCTCGTGCTCTCTGAAACTAAGATTTACCCACGGTAGCTAACTGTGAAGGATGGTGGTGAGAATCACTGTTTAAATATCTATCTGTATGGGTCTTTTTTCTATACACAGTATGGCTCAAGGTGTTATCAGGATTCCGAATTACTAACACATCTAGAAAAGCTAAGGAATTGTTTGCCTCTAACTCCATTGTGAACTGAATTTTAGAATTTATAGAGTTAAGATGGTCTAAAAATGCAGTTACTTTATCTAAAGGTAGAATTGTGAAAGTGTCGTCTACGTACCGCTTGTAGAAACTTGGATTTATGGGAGAAGTAAGCAGGGCTTTCTCCTCAAAGTCTTCCATGAATATGTTGGCGACAATGGGAGATACAGATGAGCTCATCGCCACACCATCTACTTGCTTGTAGAACTCCTCCTTCCACAATAGGTAGCCAGATGTAAGGCAGTGTCTGAGTAATACTGCATATTCTACGGGCATGTTGTTTTCTTCCAGCCTTCTAGTTACAATTGATATGCAGTCTTCAACAGGTAAGCATGTAAACAATGACTGCACATCAAAACTGACCATAGTTTCATTGTCTGCCAGACGTAGGTCTTTAATCTCGCTGTCAAAATGGTAGGAATCCTTTATGTGTGCTCTTGTATGTCCCCTGAGCGGTGAGAGTATTTTCGCTAAGTGTTGAGCCAATCTGTAAGTTGGTGAATCGATTTGGCTCACTATGGGGCGTAATGGAGCATTGGGCTTGTGTATTTTTGGTAACCCATACAACTTTGGTGATTTGGCGCACGTAGGTATTATCCATTTTACGTCCAGATTTAATTTTTCGGAGCGTTTCTTTATGAGGTCACTAGTTAATGATTTCTTATATTTACGCGAACACTACACATTGAAATAATACTAATTTTTACGGAATTTATCGCGTATATTTAACTTTTTAATTACCCGACGTTTCGAGAGCTTTACAGCACCCATGGTCACGGGAAGGACTGAGATGTTCAACGTCCAGCTGTCATAGTTAACCGCGGTTACCATAGATTAAAATTTAACTTTTGTTCCGATCTACACAGTATGAACTTATGGTATCATGGAGTCTTGCAGTTGTATGCTTGGGTTGGGATTTAATTTTATTTATTATAGGATCCCAAGCAGATGGTAGCACCCAGCCATCTTCTCTATTGAAATTAGGATGTTTTTGATTTCAATAGCCTCGCGAATCATCCTTGGAAGGAATCGGTGTTCTTTAGCGAGGATTTGTGGTCTATCAAATCTGATGTAGTGACGGGGGCGATCCTGTACATGTTCACAGACTGCAGACTTCCCGGAGCGTCGATTCTTCACATCAGCTATATGTTCTTTGACGCGGGTTTTAATGGATCTTTTAGTTTGTCCTATGTAGGAGAGACCACATTCACAATCAAGCTTGTACACTCCTGCATCTTGCAGAGGGACGTTACACTTGACTGATGGTAAAAACTGACCAATCTTCTTCGGCGGCTTGAAGTATGTTTTGATGGAAGCGCGCTTCAAGATGTAGCCAATCTTGTCAGTGACTCCTCTAACATATGGCAGTACACCAGGTACACGCTCGACTGTGGCCGGCTTCACTCGTTCTCTGTCCCGTAGGCGCGGGACCCGAAGCTTATTGTCATGCAAAACTTGCTTGACATGTTGGAGCTCGGCAGCCAGGTGTTTACTGTCACAGATCCCTCGTGCTCTCTGAAACAACTGAACTTTTGTCGGATGTAAGTACTTATAAAAAGGTTAAAAACGACCCAACAAATAGCACACTAAAAACAACTAATGACCTCATAAAGAAACACTCCGAAAAATTAAATCTGGACGTAAAATGGATAATACCTACGTGCGCCAAATCACCAAAGTTGTATGGGTTACCAAAAATACACAAGCCCAATGCTCCATTACGCCCCATAGTGAGCCAAATCGATTCACCAACTTACAGATTGGCTCAACACTTAGCGAAAATACTCTCACCGCTCAGGGTACATACAAGAGCACACATAAAGGATTCCTACCATTTTGTCAGCGAGATTAAAGACCTACGTCTGGCAGACAATGAAACTATGGTCAGTTTTGATGTGCAGTCATTGTTTACATGCTTACCTGTTGAAGACTGCATATCAATTGTAACTAGAAGGCTGGAAGAAAACAACATGCCCGTAGAATATGCAGTATTACTCAGACACTGCCTTTCATCTGGCTACCTATTGTGGAAGGAGGAGTTCTACAAGCAAGTAGATGGTGTGGCGATGGGCTCACCTGTATCTCCCATTGTCGCCAACATATTCATGGAAGACTTTGAGGAGAAAGCCCTGCTTAGTTCTCCCATAAATCCAAGTTTCTACAAGCGGTACGTAGACGACACTTTCACAATTCTACCTTTAGATAAAGTAACTGCATTTTTAGACCATCTTAACTATAAATTCTAAAATTCAGTTCACAATGGAGTTAGAGGCAAACAATTCCTTAGCTTTTCTAGATGTGTTAGTAATTCGGAATCCTGATAACACCTTGAGCCATACTGTGTATAGAAAAAAGACCCATACAGATAGATATTTAAACAGTGATTCTCACCACCATCCTTCACAGTTAGCTACCGTGGGTAAATCTTAGTTTCAGAGAGCACGAGGGATCTGTGACAATAAACACCTGGCTGCCGAGCTCCAACATGTCAAGCAAGTTTTGCATGACAATAAGCTTCGGGTCCCGCGCCTACGTCACAGAGAACGAGTGAAGCCGGCCACAGTCGAGCGTGTACCTGCTGTACTGCCATATGTTAGAGGAGTCACTGACAAGATTGGCTACATCTTGAAGCGCGCTTCCATCAAAACATACTTCAAGCCGCCGAAGAAGATTGGTCAGTTTTTACCATCAGTCAAGTGTAACGTCCCTCTGCAAGATGCAGGAGTGTACAAGCTTGATTGTGAATGTGGTCTCTCCTACATAGGACAAACTAAAAGATCCATTAAAACCCGCGTCAAAGAACATATAGCTGATGTGAAGAATCGACGCTCCGGGAAGTCTGCAGTCTGTGAACATGTACAGGATCGCCCCCCGTCACTACATCAGATTTGATAGACCACAAATCCTCGCTAAAGAACACCGATTCCTTCCAAGGATGATTCGCGAGGCTATTGAAATCAAAAAACATCCTAATTTCAATAGAGAAGATGGCTGGGTGCTACCATCTGCTTGGGATCCTATAATAAATAAAATTAAATCCCAACCCAAGCATACAACTGGAAGACTCCATGATACCATAAGTTCATACTGTGTAGATCGGAACAAAAGTTAAATTTTAATCTATGGTAACCGCGGTTAACTATGACAGCTGGACGTTGAACATCTCAGTCCTTCCCGTGACCATGGGTGCTGTAAAGCTCTCGAAACGTCGGGTAATTAAAAAGTTAAATATACGCGATAAATTCCGTAAAAACTAGTATTATTTCAAAGGCACGTATGGCAATTCGCAATGCTGTATTAGTCCCTACTTTAACGTATGGTAGTGAAAGTTGGGTGTGGCAGAAGAAGCACGAGAGTAGAATAAATGCAGCAGAAATGCGGTCGCTAAGGAGTATTTTAGGGCTGAATCTGAGTGACAGGGTGAGAAACTGTGTGATAAAAGAAGAGTGTGGTTTACAAGATGATGCAGTGACCAGGATTAAGAAAGGAATGCTTCGGTGGTTTGGTCATGTAGAAAGAATGAATGCGGAAAGACTGACAAAGCAAATATATGTTGCAGAAGTGAATGGAAGAGTCGGAAAGGGACGTCCTAGGCGGAAGTTTGTCGACCAAATTGGCGATATACTAAAAATAGACCAAAAAAGAGTACCCTTAACCGACGAGCATGTATGCGTAGGTATATGGAGGAAGAGGCGAGAGAGGTATGTCAGGATCGTGCTAAATGGAAGTCTGTAGTCTCTGCCTACCCCTCTGGGGGACAGGCGTGAGTGTTTATGTATTAAATATATATATATATATATATATATATATATATATATATATATATATATATATATATTTATGATTTATTGTATACATTTTCTCTACGTATACGTAGCCCAACTTCAATTTATACTTTAGTGAATATATGATTCAAATGTTTTCAAGCCCAGAAGTAATTCTTAGTAATATTGAATATTTTATTTGTTCACCCTTTTTTCTTTATGTAAAAGAATATTAAAATAGTTCTTGTAAATAACTGTTTTATTTAATTTACTTTAATTTATACTTATTTATGAAATAATTACATTTAATTTTCACTGTGTATTTAGGTCATTTTAAGTAATAAAGTATGGGTTGGTTTTTAAAAACAACAGATGAATTTTTAATCTTACCTTTTACCTCGTCGCCCCTCGTAGAACTTTTATAGTATAATATTCACAACTCGTTAACACTGACTCACTATCACACCAAGTCTTGGGGTACACGTCCTACCTCGGAGCACTCCACAAAGCAAATGACTGCCGGCGCTCAGTGCAACAACCGAATGGCGTGCTACCCCCACTACTTGTGTGTGAGACAGTGTATTGAATCTATTTAATAGACACAAACACTACAAAACAGATGCTGGCAGTGTTCACGAGTCTCCTTAGCATGTTTTTTTAAAAAAAATATTTTCATTAAATGTAAGTTTAATCTTTTCTAAATGCACCGGTTATAACCTTTCTGTTTTGGACACGTCAGTATGCACGGTGAAAATAAGTACACGAACAATGGCTAGAGCACACTTAGGTCCGAAAAATAGAGAAAATCCATATTTTTTTATATTACGTTTCTAGGTACGTGAAAAATAAAAACTAGTTGTTTAAAGATAATTATTATTTATGTGAAGATTTATATGATAGATTTTTATTATTTAAAATATGATTGTTTCAAAGAGTACCACAACTATTAATTGTAAATTTTTATTTTTAATAATAAATGGTTATCTTCATGGATTTCTCTCACTTTTATTGTTTACCAACCTACGTATAATAAAATAGTCAACCCACTCAAAGGTCATCCAGAGAGGTTTTTATTGGGTGCCGTAAATGTAACAATATACAAAGTGGATAGGTATACATTACTCAGATAAGGAGCAAAAATATGTTAAATAATTCTTATACTAAATTATTAATTCACCAACAATATGTGTACCTTCAAGGTATTAAAAAGTTACTAAGTAGTTATAAATATATAAGATACAAAAACTTAGGATAGAACAAAGTAATATTATGTGTGTAAAACAATGACTTAGGTACACCTATTTATAAACAAACAGAATATATAAATAAAGCAGCATATTGACATATCGGGCATCAGTAGTCTCTCAGAACATGTTGCATAATACTATCCAAACGTCAAGGCAAACGGCATGTTGAATGGCACTTGTGATTAAATTTCTCTTACCAGTACCACCACCATGTATGGTGCGTTTACATTTTTAGATAGGTTTTTGTTATTTATGGGATTTTTGTAATTAAAGAACACATTTAATTACGCCTTTTCTTCTGTAATCCACAAAAATATTAAGTGGCACCCAGGTGATGTTTTTACAATTTAAGTAGCAATGAAAGGGTTAAAACGCTTGGCGTGTTCAGCAGAGCGGGATAGTGTTTAGTGCAGGCACACCACTTGAAACTTTACAAGGTGCATAATCGGCCACACATAGAATTACTGTTCTCATATCTGGGCCGGGGCACCACAGTGCTAGCTCCTTCCACTTGATCGCATCTAGCGCAGAGGGGCTGGAATCGTTAAGGACCGAGTCCTTTCTGATCGGTTCGATTCAATGGCGCTGCGAAGAGAACAACTCTTAGCATTTTTAATTGCATTTGATACGATGAATGCTCAGAGAAATTGTCTGGATTAATTCCTGCTGCCAATTTCCACTAATGCACCATAGATGCTTGGAGGTCCATCACTGTACAATTTTTTATGGAGTCGATTTTCCCGGACCGATACAACTTAGGGATATTCAAGAAACAAGCTTATTCCTTTTTAAAACATTACATCAGTCTAAAATTTGTTTAAACAAATAAGTCCTTATTGATCGCGCATGGAACGTTTGAATCTTCGGGCCTTCAACTTCAGCTTACATTGAAGAAAGATTTCTTACCGGCCAGTTGGATCAGTTCATACTATATCTATACACATATACTAACTTATGATCAGTACACTTACAGCAGTGTGGTAGCGGCGAGAATTCTGCTAGGCCCTGTCTTCCTGTGAGTGTCGTACGAGGCGACTAAGGGAGACAAGCAAACAAATAATGATAAGCTTTGGCTGTCAGATGCCAGACGGCGGAATAATCATCTCAGTTCATTTATCAGGCCAAAATATCCAGATCTGTGATTGGCTGCAAGCGTCACTGGTGCGACGTGTCTATGTATAATGGCTCAGCCACACCATACCCCTCGCGCTTTTCATCGCTCTGCTCCTCGCGCTGCCGCAATGTTGTCTTGTCTGTCCACACACTTCTCTACTCGCGTAATTAATTATGACGCTCTGCACTAGGTCGCTCGCATTTGCAGAACAATGGATGGTGAAGCTGTTGCTGCGTACGAGCTATGCATTTTTATTATAGCTAATTATATCAATGTCATAAAAAGATTTCGTCGTCGAGATAACATTTTTTGTATATTTTTTACTCATGTGATAATATGACTGAATGATGATGATAGGTACACTATTTATGATTTTTAAATGACACGTGATGTGCTTCCGTAACGAGTGCTGGCGCTCATATTGCCAGTCCTTTGACTCGCGCCCGAATAACCGACAAAACAGCTCCCTGTTTTGTAGATTGACATGACGGGGAGCATGACGAGTATTGTGGTCACATTACGTCTCTGCCTCCTTTCCTCGCTACTTTCTATGCCACTCGACGAATGTGTGGCCGGGGGCTTATTTTTTATAGGAGAGGGGGCAAACGAGCATACACAGACTCCGCCGCCGGCCGCCCATGAACAGTTACAACACCAGGGGGATTGCAAATGCGTTGCCGGCCTTTTAAAAAAGGAATAGGCTCTTTTCTTGAAGGTCCCTAAGTCGTATCGGTCCGTAAAAATCTATGGTGGTAGTTGATTCCACAAGGAAGTTGTGAGACGAAGAAAACTTCTTTTAAATCGCTTAGTGGTGGACCGCCAGTCATCCAGATGGTACGGATGGTATCGCGAGTTTTATTGCGATGTGCGACGGTGAAACTGTACGGCTGGAATTAGTCCGAACAATCTCTCAGAGCACTCCCCATGGTATATGCGATAAAATACGCAAAGACATGCAACATCTCTTCGCAGTGCCAGTGAGTCAAGCCGATCGGAAAGAGCTCGGTCGCTAACGATTCGAACTGTCTGTGTCTTCTGGGGATTAAACTGGACTTGATTTACCATTTACTGGACCTGTTGTAGCACGGAGTCTGCAGCCATCTGGACGTGGTGGCTCAGTCGGTCTGTGTCGGCATTACCGCTATGGGACCTATATAGGCACATGTAGACGCGGGGATGGTCGTCGCTATCTACACGTAGCCATAAGATGGACAGGTCCGTACCTTCAAGGATGCCGAGGCGTCGAAAACAAATGTCCTCTCTGACGTACACGCAAACTCCAGCCCGGGGCACAAAAGAGTGTTCTAATCTGCACCCCGGGTAGGAGAGATATGATGTGTCAGTCGGAGAGGACACCTGTGTCTCGGTTAGAAAGAGTAAGGCCGGCTTCGCCGTTTCCAGATGGTAGTGGGCGGCGTTAAGGATCGAATGAAGTCCCCTGGTGTTGCAGAAATACACGGATAGCGTGGCAGGGGGCGTCTTTGACTTATTGCTCCGTTTGCCCCAAGCAGAATTTCTAGCAGTTCTAGAGCAGAATTTCGCCCATCCCCCCCCCCCCCGAATATGAGGGGCAGCCGGAGCACCCACGCTTAGGAAGAGTAGGGGCGTTTGGGCATGGATGTTCAGCAAGGGATTATCCGTCACTGGGAGTGCTGGAACCCTCCTGGGATAGTCTTATATTTAACTCCACCACCATGTTAAGAGGGGGGGGGGGAATTGGGCCTCCGGCCACCTGCACTCACCAGACGAAACGCAAACGCAATGCTTCTACTTTACGCCGGTCTTCTGTGAGGTCGTGGTACCACCCCGGTTTGAGCCAGCCCATACGTGCTAAGGCTCCTGTGTGGCTCTACCACTGTTAAACGTAAGTGTTTTACGAGTTACACTGAAATCCTCATTCAGCGTGGCAATTAAGGGCAAAACTTTCCATTGGTAAGCACCAAATAACACGGCCTCCAATTCCAGATTATACCCATGTACCTTGACCGTGCTGGTGAACATGGCAACAGTGAGATAGATAAGATTCCCCGAGAGAGAGGGCAGAATACCACTACAAACTGGTACCTGGCGAATTAGAAGTAGAGTTGAAAAATATAAGATGGCAAGTTCTAGGGTTAAGTGATGTTCGAAGATAGGGAGATGTTGCACTAACTCTCAGACTACCTACTCTATTAATACGAGGAACATGATCTTTTCCAAGGTAGAGTGATCTTTCACGTCATTGGCCAATGGTCCTCTGTGGCAACATTTTGGAAATTATCAATGTGTCGACGAGGGTAGCGTATCCTATTTTAAAATATACTACAAATATTGTATTAGTTTACGCATCAACTCCGACACACTCGGGCGATGAAGTTGGTAGGATGAGGTGATGAATGACGAAGATGAAGGAGGTAAATAAGTTTGCTATTATTCTTTTGTAGCCAAAGAATGGTTGAAGCATGGGTCAAGCTGCCCTCAAAAGTGATATCAGCACAAACCACAAACCAATTTTAGCACAGATTTGATAAACATCTAAAATATAACAACTACAGATTTTAAACCAGGATACAAGTTTGTACCAGTTGTTTTAACTGTTGGCCTGTTAAGTAATAATAGTACCGCTCGATGCCGCCTGCATCGTCCGCTGTTTCCCTCCTTTATTTTATTGATTTGTTTATTTACTTATTTTCTGAGGAAAACCTTATATAACGATAATTTTTTTAACTTTGCATTTTAGCCATCAAAACTTAACGACTGTAAAAAAAACTTTTTGACCCAAACGCGAACTTAATTACGAAAAGTCTGTATCATATTACTTAGATTTCAACATTTTATAACAATCCCAAATTTCAATCATCGACGTGAAACATTACTGATCGTAAAGACGAATTTTATATGTCAATTTTCTTTTAAGCGTTAAATAAATAAATCAAATTCCAATTAAAATAAAATTTATTACATTTTTTTAATATTACATGTTTGCGTCACCGTCAGACATCTTATCTAAAACTTTTTTTCTTACATATGCATATTTGGTGAAAATATTTTTCACTGGAAATACTAAAATATTATCAGGTGATTCATAACAGTTGAATTCGGTTAATTCTTGAGGTGGCAAGTTATCTGAAAATAAATCTGGTTCTATTGTTTCAATACAATTCAGTTTTACGCATTGATATTTTCCTAGCAACATACAAATGTCTTGAACAGCTCTATAAGACAACACTTCGCAGTTGTCTGATAGTGAAGCGATGGAGCTACCGGGGCATTCAAACACTTTATTTACAATCATGCCCGCCCATTTAAAAAATATATCAAATCTTACATCAAATTCTAAGGTTAACCAAGGCACTGGTATGAAATTCTTGTCTTCCACATTTAGGGACCAGGATCTGAAGAATTCCGTGAGAATGATACGATTTTCGTAATAACCAACCCGTTTGATAATATTCCTTAATTCTAATTCTGACAATCTTTCCAACAACAATTTTGGTTCCCAGGAGAGATGTACCTTAAACAAAAATTTTTACAATAAATCATACAAAAACCTTATTGAGCAAGCAAAGCGATAATGCATAGCAACTTATGAGATGAAATACTGGAATCAAGTCTGCTCCTTTTATGAATTCTAACAAACATTCTTACGAGAACAGACTCAAATCTCGATCCTTGTTTGTTTCCTGATGTGAGCAGGTTGGAGCCTCATCATCCATATGAGGTTCATCAACCTGCTCACAAGATTTGCCTCATGTTCATGTCAGGATTTTTTTTATAAAACCGAAGTGATATACTGAAATAAAGTTACAGCCCACTTGATGGTAAGTGGCTACTTTGAAACAAAGAATGATGCAAATGCGTTGTCACCTCCGAGGACTAAGAGGGAATACCTCAAAGCCATACATAATACCATCAAATCCAGCCACGGGGAATGTACGTCACATGGTTTAGGCAACACGTCTAATAATAGGCACACTAGCCATAAAAAGCTCCTCCATGAGCGCCACCACCTGCCAACCCCCGCTCCTGCAGACGTGATGTGAGGCATCACCACTAATTCAATGATCATATAATTATATCAGCTTTGTTTATGTTTCAAACCGAAACAGCGGTGAACACGCACTGCTACTTGGCGGCAGAATTATGTAAGTGTGGATGATTTCTATGACAGATGGATTTCTAGGCAAATAGGACTCTTACCACTTAGTAATAATGTCCTACGGACTGAATTTCCCGGGTACCAGTCTCAACGGAGACTAGCCACCGGCGCGGGACAGGATTATAGTCCCCAAGTATATGCGGAACACAGGTGCACTTTCTATTCCATCACTCTCATAATCCGATGGAACGATAAACCGACCGTGATCAGGCGCAGCACCAACGGCTTTACATGCTTTTAGAGGCATGGGGGTGCGACACCGCTAACTTCCTGACTCCAGGCAGCTATTGAGAATTTCTTGACGAAAAAACTCCATAACTAATTATTTTTGGCCCGACCCGGGATTCAAACTCGGGAACTCATGATCAGCAGTCGCGTTTATAACCACTAGACCAACGAGGCAGTTGAATCACTAATAGTCGAATAATAATAGTAATATCGAAGTAAACGTTAAAAGTTACGTAGTAATAGCGTGCTGGTGGATTGCATGTAGACCATGTATAACTACTATACTATCTACATGCCTAGAATACTATAATACACAAAAGAATGGCTGTCAACCTTATTTTATACAACAATGGGCGTCGCTGGGAGCACACATACAAGCAATAACGTCTATCTTTACTACAAACCCGATTCGCTGTGTTGACAGACATAGTTTTTTTTTGTAAATAGCGTGCAATTTGGCATTTTCTAAATAATTTGCATGGGAAATTTGGAAACGATTGTAACGTCAAAACACATCTCGTGTTGACATTTATACACGTAAATTGACATGTTAGTGACATTTTAGTGGCTAGACGGGCTCCATCCACTCCCCCGTCCTATTATGTATCAATATAGATAAGATATTTCTACTCCGTTGTAAGTAGCGACAGAGGGAACAAACCAGGAGATGAGCAGCAGCGTCTTACTAATAAACATGCCTGCCAAACTTGGCAACTATGGCAGATAGTTAATGATTTCTTATATTTACGCAAAAACTACACATTTATATAAAACTAGTTTTTACGAATTTTATCGCGTATATTTTATATTCCGGACGTTTCTACAGTCTGTGAACACTTACAGGATCGCCCCCGCCACTACATCAGATTTGATAGTCCACAAATCCTCTCTTGGGGCCTGTGCGCACTTCGGCAACAATTGTTGCGGTTTGCTCCCGCAAAAATCTGTGATGTATGCGCGCACAGTGGAGATGAGCGCATTGCGGTTTTTTAACCGCATGCGGCTAAATTATCTGTGATTTGCCACACGTTTGTTGCTGTGCGGCGCCACGTGGTTTTTTTTTGCATTCTATGAACTTGTGTGAAACCCCGCGCACTGCGGTAGAAAAACCGGAGCCTTTCTTCCACTGATATCGCTTTACTCCAATTGGTATCCTTGTAGTAGATTTCGTTACCAAAAATTCTTTTTAAATTATCAAAACTTTTTGTTGTTCATTCTGTAGTAACCAAAAAACTTTTTTGGAAACTTTCGCAAATCATTATATCTCATATAAAAAAAAATCCCTTCATAGGTCTCGTTGCTGTTAATGGATGAATCCAATACTGTTTGCGTTTCTGTTTTCTTGCCGTTAATATTAAGTAAATGCAAATTCGGAGTCTAGTTTCGTAGTCTGTGGTATTCGACCTTGGGTTACGAAAGCTGAGATACGAATGACAAAACTTGCGGCTGTTTAGCTGCAGTGCGCGCGCCAAGCCAGTTCAGTATTTTGTCGTACCGGTTTTAAAACCGCAACCACAACTTGCCGTACCGTAGTGCGCGCTTACCCTTAAGAACACAGGTTCCTTCAGGTCGATTCGCAAGGCCATTGAAATCAAAAAATATCGTAATTTTAATAGAGAAGATGGCCATCTGATTGCGATTATATAATTAATAAAATTAAATCTCAACCCAAGCATATAACTGCAAGACTTCAAGATACTATAAGTTCATACTGCGTAGATCAGAACAAAAATTAAAAATTTTAATCTAGTTAGTTTAATCCCCCTGTGACCAAGGGTGCTGGTGCTCGAAACGTCGGGAATATAAAATAAGTTAATATACGCGATAAAATCCGTAAAAACTAGTTTTATAAATGGCAGACAGTTTGCCAAGCTTTGGGGGAAGCGTATGTTTAGCAGTGGTTTGCAACGGACTGCAGGAAGTTAGGAAGTAGCGGTCGATATGAGGTAAGATTTGTCCACCCACGAACGAATTTAGCTATGAACTAGATCTGTTCTTAGGTAGCAGGAATGTTAGTTCTTTCAAGTGCTTGCTTTCCTGGCCCACATGATCTCAAACGAAATAATCCCTTATTGTTAAGAGATTGCAACACGTGCATGGCATTTAAAGAAAAAGCTCGCCCATCCTTACACCTAACATAAATTGCGGTATGTTCAAAATATACAAGGCATCTTGACATTTTTTTTACGATATTTTATAAAACATTATTTTTAAGAGTTTTCATTTCATTTAAACCCAGTTTAAAACAAATTTCAAACTTATATCATAATTTGACAGTAAAAATTTTCATTAAAAAATGCACTTAAGGCCATTTAATACCTAGTCATTGAATTATTACACCAATACACCAGATTGAATGTTACAAATTTATTACCTTTAGTTCCTGTAGGGTACAACCTTTTTCACCCTTTTCCTTTAAATGGATAACTACTTCATCCTGAATAAGCTCCACATTCCCGGTGTCGTCAACTTCTTTGCAACTGAAGACAATAATAAAATTAAGTGACTAATTTAAAATTGACTAATTTAACAGATAACAGATAATTTACTTAAAAACTCAAAGTAAAATTATGTATTATATTACCTAGAGATGTCCTTTATACACTCATCCAAATCAATGTTCTCATACAATTCTGAGAACTTTTTTAAATCAAGTTTACTTTTACAGCCTGTTAATCCTGATTTAAGGGAGTATTTATTTTCTATATCAATCACGTTAAGTTGTTCCTCTTGCATAATTGAGCCTGAATAACCTGATATCGCTGGAGTTGTGATCGATATGATATCTATAATTTCACAAGTTAGAAGCTCACAAAATATGCAGTTTATTTCTGGGGATCCTTTAACACCATTTACAGGAATATCTATTTCTAAGCTCTCGCCTACGCGATCTACAAACTCCGAATTTAGTCTACACTGCCATCGACGTTGGTAAAATGCCGATATTTTAAATGAACATTGGACAAGGTCCTCGTGTATTCTGTTCACATGATTGTTCAACATTTTGTCTCTAGCTGCAATCGCACCACTTTTACGCAATTGCTCCAAAGCTGTCCGTAAAAGGGGTTCAGGATAATTTTTAAAAACTGAATAAATTTTTGAAGCTGTATCGGAGTTTAATGAGTTATCGTAGGACAACATTGTGGTCATAATAATTCCTTCTTTTAACGAGGCAAGGATGGGTTCACTCTCAACAGGTGTTCTGTACATGCTGTACATTTTGTCAGATAATAACGGAGTCACATTAAAATTTTTATACAAATCTTCAAGATCTGTTGCGATACAAGGAACCCTCTGTGTAAATGTTTTACATCTGGATATAAGGCACATTGTCCACATCAATTCTAACATAGGCAATCTACATGCCTTAAACAATCTTTTAATATTGGAAGAGTGACGTTGTCTCAGTCTTTTAAAGAGTCCTTCATACTTTTGAATTAAAATTCGATGCCGCCTCACTTCATTCAATATGCACTCCTTTTCATGATTCAATGTTAAATTAGATTCTAAAGTTGCAGCTCTTATGTGGCAAGCACTTGACGTCTTTTTATCATCGTGCGTGTACAATATCTCCCTAGCCACCGTATTTCTGATTTTTACACCATCTGGATGGGACGTAGGATTCATTATATTGATGGCTGCTTTACACAACATAATTATTCTATCCTCCCATATTGTCCACTTTATTGATGAGTCTGGTGCCTTCTTTCTTTTGCGTCGGTTGAATGATAGTTCGTCTATCGCGGACTTGGATACTATTTTATTTACTTTTGGTTTCATCTTGGGTTTCTTCACAACTTCCACTTTTGTTTTAATTACTCGTCGTTTCTTTCTTCGTATCATCGATTCGTTAATTTTTGCACTTCTTATGTAGAATGAGCGCCACAAACGCGGTATATCCATAAAAAAGCTGGAGTCAAAAGCACAAGGCCCCAATCCATCCCCGTATCTTTCCCCATTATCATATAATGACACTTCTTCTGCTTTTCTTACAGGAGGTTTAATTTTTTTTCGATCTCGCTTTATTACTATTTCGACATTTGTATTAGTACTAATTGTATAAACATCATTCCAATACTTTGTTACATCCTCAAATGTTTCAAAAAAGTAGGACTTTTCTAGTAATTGCAAATCTATGTTTGGTTTGGGCCACACTCCTGTTGTGTCTAATATTTTGGCTTGACGATTAACATAAAATAAGTAACTCAAGAGATTGCCTTCATAATCAGAAGAAGGAATTGGTGCATTTTCAGAGACCAATTGAATGAGTCCCATCATGGCCAAAGCTTTTAAATTAAATCGTATTGAGTTTTGTAGGCTTTTTGATTGCAATAATCTTTCATATAATTCAACTGGCGCGGCGTTAAGTTTTACGTCTAGCAAATTTTCATTTATTTTCATATTAGAAATATCAGATATGGCCACATTGCTAATGTTACCAACTGCAAAACCTATAGTCATTTCAGGTACAATAGAAAGGACAGTAGCAAAGCCTTCTGGTAAAACACTGTTTTCGCTTTTAATTTTGTTAAAACAAACTACGCTGATTAAGAGTTCATGTAATTTCTGGATTTTCATATATCTTGGATAAGCAAACTGTGATAGTGGACGTGATACACTCTCGGTTAAGGCTCTTTTAACTTTTGTTTTTTTGCTAGCGAGAGCTTTCAAACTAATCTCTTTGTATTTAGCTTTAATAGATGGATCATTACTTTTCATTAGTGGATCACAAACCAGAGTCGTATATTTCTGAAGGAATCCAGGCCACTTTATTTTGTATATCTTTAATTGTCCATCCATAACAAGTTTTTGAACGAATAATTTCAATGCTTTTGTGTCCATAGGCGGCTCACCCGTTTCTTTAGAAACGTAAGAGCTCAATGTTTGATATCCTGAAACAGCGCGTTTTTCTCGAATAACTTTTAAAAGCCCATTTGCAAATTTAAGCTGTCTCAATGTTGGGTTTTTCTTTGCATTAAGCAATGATTCAGTTGCAACATTTTCTAAGCCATCAATAACTTTAACTTCAGTAATTTCGTTATCTACATCATCAAAGACTTCAGTCTCAGTTTTATTTTTTTCTTCAATCTTCATTTTCTTTATAGGCACCTCAGTTTCTTCGTCTTTCTTTTCAACTTCAGTGGAATTCAAAAATTCTAATAATTTCTTTTTTTCTTCGGCATATTGGTTATCTATTTCAGCTGTGGCAGCAACAGCAATGTATCTAAAATCGTAAGTAATCATTGTATATTTTCATATATTAAACAGTTAATGACAAAGGCGTTAAATGTGGTAAACATTTATTAGATATATCCTTTTTGCAACATTCATCTTTTGACATAGTCAAAGCTTATATCTTTAGTTAATTTAATCGAAAATTGATAAGTATTTGTTGGCAATAATTGAATAGTTTTGGAATAACTGATACAACGTTCGGTTAATTTGACCTTTGATAGTTCATTTATTTACATCAGATTGTACATAAATCCATCTATTATTTTTTAATTTATGTCAAATATTGATTTGGTGAAATAATAACTTAGCGTTACATTCAAAAGGTAAGGAAATAATTACTACTGTTAATAATTTCGATTCATAATTAATATTATTTATACTAGACGTAATAGTAAATAGTTCACAAATATAATAGTTATTACTGATAAATTTACAATCATCTAAGTAATTAAACATGTATTATATCGTCACTTAAAGCAATATAAGAATTAGAAGGTTGGATAAGTAAGTGCAAAAGTTTGCATATTATGTGTCTCTTCGTGAGGAGTCGGTAATGGGATAGTGTTATGAGTGGAATTTGCAAATTGAAAACAATCTTATTGTTATAATAATATGAACTAAGTTTCAAAACATCCATCAAAGAATGAATATTATGTATGTTCAATTCTACTGGAAAATCTAAAAGTTTATTTATTTGATTAATATGCATGGTCGAAGCCTACGGACGCGAGCGCCTTTCACTAGTTAGTGGTGGTTAATACAGCGCATAGCGCCATATTATAGCGCGCTATCTCTCCATAGCGCATAGCGCGTGCTATGTAAGTAGTCGCCATGACGCTATGGCGCTTAGGCGCTATTAAGTATTAATAACTAGCGGTAACTAATGATTTCTTATATTTACGCGAACACTACACATTGAAATAATACTAGTTTTTACGGAATTTATCGCGTATATTTAACTTTTTTAAATACCCGACGTTTCGAACAGCTTTTGTCGGATGTAAGTACTTATAAAAAAGGTTAAAAACGATCCAACAAATAGCACACTAAAAACAACTAGTGACCTCATAAAGAAACACTCCGAAAAATTAAATCTGGACGTAAAATGGATAATACCTACGTGCGCCAAATCACCAAAATTGTATGGGTTACCAAAAATACACAAGCCCAATGCTCCATTACGTCCCATAGTGAGCCAAATCGATTCACCAACTTACAGATTGGCTCAACACTTAGCGAAAATACTCTCACCACTCAGGAGACATACAAGATCACACATAAAGGATTCCTACCATTTTGTCAGCGAGATTAAAGACCTACATCTGGCAGACAATGAAACTATGGTCAGTTTTGAAGTGCAGTCATTGTTTATATGCTTACCTGTTGAAGACTGCATCTCAATTGTAACTAGAAGGCTGGAAGAAAACAACATGCCCGTAGAATATGCAGTATTACTCAGACACTGCCTTACATCTGGCTACCTATTGTGGAAGGAGGAGTTCTACAAGCAAGTAGATGGTGTGGCGATGGGCTCACCTGTATCTCCCATTGTCGCCAACATATTCATGGAAGACTTTGAGGAGAAAGCCCTGCTTAGTTCTCCCATAAATCCAAGGTTCTACAAGCGGTACGTAGACGACACTTTCACAATTCTACCTTTAGATAAAGTAACTGCATTTTTAGACCATCTTAACTCTATAAATTCTAAAATTCAGTTCAAAATGGAGTTAGAGGCAAACAATTCCTTAGCTTTTCTAGATGTGTTAGTAATTCGGAATCCTGATAACACCTTGAGCCATACTGTGTATAGAAAAAAGACCCTTACTGATAGATATGTAAACGGTGATTCTCACGTCCTTCCTTGATAGTTAGCTGCCGGGGGTAAAACTTTGTTTCAGAGAGCACGAGGGCTCTGTGACAGTAAACACCTGGCTGCAGAGCTCCACCATGTCAAGCAAGTTTTGCATGACAACAAGCTTCGAGTCCCGCGCCTACGTCACAGTGAACGAGTGAAGCCGGCCACAGTCGAGCGTGTACCTGCTGTACTGCCATATGTTAGAGGAGTCACTGACAAGATTGGCTACATCTTGAAGCGCGCTTCCATCAAAACATAATTCAAGCCGCTGAAGAAGATTGGTCAGTTTTTACCATCGGTCAAGTGTAATGTCCCTCTGCAAGATGCAGGAGTGTACAAGCTTGATTGTGAATGTGGTCTCTCCTACATAGGACAAACTAAAAGATCAATAAAAACCCGCGTTAAAGAATATATAGCTGATGTGAAGAATCGACGCTCCGGGAAGTCTGCAGTCTGTGAACACGTACAGGATCGCCCCCGTCACTACATCAGATTTGATAGACCGCAGATCCTCGCTAAAGAACACCGATTCCTTTCAAGGATGATCGCGAGGCTATTGAAATCAAAAAACATCCTAATTTCAATAGAGAAGATGGCTGGGTGCTACCATCTGCTTGGGATCCTATAATAAATAAAATTAAATCTCAACCCAAGCATACAACTGCAAGACTTCAAGATACCATAAGTTCATACTGCATAGATCGGAACAAAAGTTAAATTTTAATCTATGGTAACCGCGGTTAACTATGACATATGGACGTTGAACATCTCAGTCCTGCCCGTGACCATGAGTGCTGTAAAGCGTTCGAAACGTCGGGTATTTAAAAAACTAGTATTATTTACTAGCGGTAACTAGTTCTAGCAGCAGTACTGTTGGGAGTGGACGTGTGACGCAAATTTGATCTAGTAGCACGCTATTCATCGCGCGAGACTATTTAGTGTTAGACGTTGTTTAGTTAGTGTATACTATATATTTATAAGTGATCGAAGGACAGAATTATATGCTATAAAAGATGTCTAACTAATATTTTTAAATGTAAAAAATATACATACAAAAGTGTATATTATAGTGTATGTAGAATATGTAATTGATTTTTGTATATACAATCAATAAACTTTTAAATACAACTTTAATTGACTTATAATTTATATTAAGGTTTAATAACGTTTACATAGATTGTAATAAAAATAATAAATTTTATTTTGTTTTAAAAATTACATGCCTTTAAATATTTTTTGGATTATAGAAAGTCGTAAGCCTGAAAAGTATGAAGGAGCAATCATTGCTAGTTCTTTACCGCTTTATCTTATTTTAGTCTAATATCTCTATAAGTATTAGTCTATAAGTAATATTATAACGAAATAATGTTTTTATTTAGTACGCGGTATATCCAACGAACGACATGTCATGTAACGTGCTACGAGATGTAGCGTGCTGCAAAACTTAACGCGCTTGCCGGCCTCATACACGCTTTCTTACAAATATCGCGCTATAACATAGCACATTTTATAGCGCGCTAGAAATTTATAGTTTATAGTCTGTAGGGTGCTATTGATTTATAGTCGTTTTGCTTATAACTTCTACACGTATCCCCCATCTAATCTTAAGCCCACATATCCACCACTTAATCTTCGACCACCTAATCTTAGGCCCACTCTACACGTATCCCCTGGATGGTGCTAAACGAGCGACAAGGCCGAAAGAACAGACTCGGCTCCTCGCCGTGTGGTAGCGGCGTAAAATATACCACCCCCTAGTTTCGCACCATGAGGCAAAAAGTAAAGAAATTGCTTCAAGTTCTCGGAACCTCTTTAATGGGGCAGGAGTTCGAAGAATCTCCGGGAGAAAAACCGGCAACGAGGTCCGCCACCTGTCACGGTTTGTCTTCCGGAGGGGCGAGAAAAGTGGATTGCGGAAGCCCGTCTAGCTACTCTGAATATATGTGGAGCAATTAATGATAAGATGGCTGAAGTATGCGATATGATGTATGATAGAGGAATAGATGTGTTATGTGTAAATGAGTCGTAACGGAAGGGAAAAGATGCCACTACACATGGCATGTATACCGCGTACAGGTCTGGTGTAGACGAGACTGAGCGGGTATGTCAGGGAGTCGGTATCATCCACTCAAAAAGAATGGGTCAATGTGTGAAAGAGTATATGAATGAAACTGGGCTTAAAGAAGTTGTTTGTTCTAGGGGTCTATGCCCCAGACATGTCTAAGCCCACTTATATCAGCAGTTTTGGGAGATGGTATTAATGAAATGTAAGGGAAAAGAGAATATTGTTATGTTAGGAGATTTTAATGGAAAAGGGTTGGGGTGAAGAGGCTTGGTTATGAAAGGATATTGGGAACATTTGGTGATGAAAGTATAAATGAGAATGGTGAAAGCGTCCTGACCATATGTGTGGAAAAGAATCTTTTTGTGACGAACACTTTCTTTCGTCATAAGAAGATTCACATTATACGTGGTAAGGAAGTGATGATAGAAGCATGATAGATTTCATAATTGTGGATGAAGGAATGAGGAGCACAGTGGTAGTGGTAGCACATACATGGGTTTACCGGGGGTACAACGTAGGGACGGATCATTACTTGGTCTTATGCCGAATTAATGGTCTATTCAGATGTTGGCAGCATCGGACGTCTGTGTCTACCACTGTGTTACAGCTCATAAAACAAACAGGTTACAAGATGAAGGTGTGAAAGACAAGTACAAATGTAGACTGAGAGAAAATATAAGTGGTCTGGATGAATTGTGTATGAATGAGTTAGACTTGGAGAATATGTGGCATAATGTTAAGAAAAGATTGGTGGATTGGACCGAAGTATGTGGTGTTAATAAGAGAACGAATGAAAGGAAAAATAATATGTTATGGGGAAACTGAGGGAAAAATTTGGGATGTGCAAGCGGGATTTAGAAAAGGAATGGGGTGTAGAAATCAAGTCTTTTCCATGCGCATGATCGCTGAGAAGTTTTTAGCCAAAAACCAAAAAGATTTTTGTGCATTCATAGACTTGGAAAAGGCTTATGACAGAGTGGACAGGAATGTATTATGGCAAACGCTGAACTCATTTGGGTTGAGCGCTGGGTTGATACAGGCATTAGTCTCTTTATAGGGACACTAGTGCTTGTGTTAGGATCAACTGGGCCTACTCGGATTGGTTTGGCATCCATAAAGGTGTCAGACAGGGCTGTGTGGCTTCTCCATGGCTGTTCAAACTATTTATGGACTGTTGTTTGGAAAATTTGAAAGTTGAAGAATGCGGGGGGTTAAGAATGGGTGAGTTAACCGTCAAATCAGTGGCGAAGCTAGGGCTCCAAACTAGGGCAAGCCCAAGATATGGTTTTGTTGTTTTTAGCAGTTTAATAAAAATACACCAATCTTGAGCTGTCTCCACTCTTTAGTTTCATATTCAGTACCGCTAGATAGATTGTATGACATAATATGCAATTGCACACCTTCGGTGGTTTTGAAAAGAGCCTTTTGGGTTTCCTTGAGATATTTACAAACAATACAATACATGAACAAAAGAAAAGCATAAACAAAGTACAAACAAACTATGTACAAAGTTAAAAAAGGGACGCCTGGCAGATATGAAACCTCGAAATTATATTTTGTTTAAGTTAATATGCATAAAAGAACAGATTACGACAGGAGTTAGATAGTTATAATGAGAAGATAAAGCTTTGCTAATTTTTTACCATAAAATAGTGACTATTTATTATAATTATAATTATTCATTTTCAATTCATAATAAACCGTACAAAATGATATTTTTAAACTCATATATCACTATAAATTAGCCGATAGCGTATTTGTGCCATCTAACGTAATCTTTAGATACCATCGAGAGAATCAACCAATTTTCGTTCGATAAAATGACTTTACCTATAGAATTAAGTAGATGGCGCCATTAAAATTTTATATACTGAAAAGTAGACAGAGAAACCTAACTCGAAATAACTAAAGGGAGTACTATTCTTTAAAAACCTCAATACATTCTTCTGTATTCTTTTGATTTATTTAATTAAAATTTGGGCTTCACGTTAAAAAAAAGATTGTAACACTTATTTCCTCTAAAATTAAACCTAGGTCTCATACTTTATGCTGCTGTTCAAATTGATATTTTTAATTCGTATGGTAATATAAATATTGAGTTATTAAACCTTTAAATACGCCTAACTTAATTAAACTTTAATACTAAAGAGTCCTGTACCTATATTTAAAGTATGAAGAAATGTTTATTGAATATTAAATTTCATTTTTAAAGATTTTTACCTTTTCCTCACCGATTAGCACTTCAACACACTTATATTCATCACAATGAACACTATTATCCTCCCATTTTCACTGAAAATCTTCGAAAAAGCATAATTTTTTAACAAACACAACAAAATGATTTTTTATATTTACGCGAACACTATACATTGATTAAAACTACTTTTACGAATTTTATCGCGTTTTATTTATATTAATTTTAATACTAAACCCAAGCATACCACTGCAAGACTTCAAAATACAGTAAGTTCATTCTGCGTAGATCGGTTCAAAGACAATAATTAAAAACTGGAGGTACTCCGGGTTAACTTTGACATCGGGACGTCAGTCACCTCAGTCCCCCGTGACCATGGGTGCTGGAAAGCACCCGAAACGTCGGGTATTAAAATTAATATAAATAAAACGCGATAAAATTCGTAAAAGTAGTTTTAATCAAAACACAACATAAACATTGAAATGTGAAGTGAACTTGCATACGAGGGGCCCGCAACCACTTCACTAGTCGCTAACGCACTCCTAAACAACTTCATGGCAAAGCCAGGATTGTTGGCTCAATAGTAATTGCTTTATAAACATTTCGTAGTTATATTTCATTATAGAATATTTTGCCATAGGTTAGAAAGAGAGCAATCGTCTTCTCGAAAGCCCCGTAAAAAGCCCACGCGAGCGAGGGAGACAACTAATCGCTCTATTAAAACTCACTTTATGACAGTAGCAGTATCGCCACAGAGTACCTTTGTATAAACGTATCGCTAAGGCAATACGAGGTCATCGGTCGACATGTGTCGAACAGTGGAGTGCGCGGGAAAATTGAAATAATTTGAAACAGTTTATGAGTTATTTTATTAGTTGATATTATTGATTGATTCAGTTTTAATAAGGCAAGCCCGGCTTTTCGGCTTTTATGGAAGCTTTGCCACTGCGTCAAATGCCTTTTGTACGCCGATGATCAAGCCATATTTGCGTCGTTGGCGGCCGAGTTGCAAATGATGGTTACATTTATGAACAGGTCTTTAAAAGAAAGGGGCATGAAAGTGAATGCAAGTAAGAAGAAAGTAATGATTTTTTAAAGAGAAGAAAGTAAAACGATACGTGTGAAGTTGATTGAGCAAGTAGACGAATTTGTATATTTGGGATGTGTATTCAGCAGGGAAGAGAGATATGATAAGAATGAGAATATCGAGTGAATGCAGGAAATAAAGTAAATGGGCTCTACACTCTACTGTGGAAAGTCAGTATGTGTCAAAAAAAGCATGTATGGCAATTCATAATGCTGTGTAGTGTACTTTAGTGTAGTGTACTTTAACATTTGGTAGTGAATGTTGGGTGAGGCAGAAGAGTAGAATAAACGCAGAAGAAATGCGGTTGTTAAGGAATATGTTAGGGCTGAATCTGAGTGACAGGGTGAGAAATTGTGTGATAAAAGAAGTGTGGTTTGCAACATGATGAATCGGCTATATATTGAAAATGGGCCAATTTAGGAGTACCCTTAACCGACGTGCATGTATGCGTTGTTATATGAATGTGGAGGAGGCGAGAGAGGTATGTCAGGATTGTGCCAAATGGAAGTTTGTAGTCTCTGCCCACCCCTCTGGGTGACAGGCGTGAGTGTTTATATTTATAGCTATATTATAATATGTTTGGTCATTTATTATAAAGTAAATTTATTATAAAAAATTGTCACCCACACATGCACATCACATGCACACTGGTGTATTTTAACTTTGGTTTCACCATAACCATTCCATCACCAATCTATACTATACAATATCAATGTGGTAGATAGATATTATTATGGGTATTTTACATAAAATATTGAATGAAAAGGATTTGCGAATAAATAAATAAACAGAATTCATACCTTGCAGTTCTTTGTCTTCCTTTATCCTCTAAAAATTCTTTTACTATGTGTTTAGACTTTAGAGTCCTGCAAATTGTTCGGCTAGTGTAAAATTCTATGCCCAGTATTTGAGCTAACTCAATTTGTGTCAGTCCCTTTAGACCTGCATCTAAGAATCTTTCATATGCCTGTCTTAGTAAACTGATTCCGACTTTGTACTGACACTCTAATGGAGGACCATATGTGTCATCATCGGAGTGAGCTGAATCTTCACTTGATATTTCTAAAGTAATGTATTTCCTTTTAGCATATGCCTTTGGTTTCTTATTTTTGGAAATTTCTTCTAATTTAGGGTGTTTTTCTCGCTAAAAATATCAAATGTTATTTATTTAAACATGATTATAAAAAAAAACAGTCATCATTCAATTTTATTTATAAGTAAATTATTGGTGATACTTACAAAACTAAATACATTAATAGTCTTTTGAAGTCTTTTGCTGTGCTGTTGGTTTAAATACCCAGATTTTATCAGCAACTCTACCTTTTCCGAGTAGTCTGGCTTCTTCTTTAAATATTCTATAAGATTATGTAGTTTTCCAACTTTTGGTGATGATAGAAGAACTGGTCGATGAAATCTCTTCAATCTAAGTAATATACTTTTCATTCCCCTGCCAAGTACTACTTGGGTGTGACATTGTGTTCTGATTAAGCCTAAATCTTGTAAATGTTTTCTGTTGTAAAACAGATGTTTCGGGTCTTTCATTATTTTAGTTAAGTTGGTATTACCCACTGTCATTTGTCCCTAAAATGAGGTTAGATTAAAGCAGACATCAAAATTAATTTAGATTTTTTTTAAACGAACTTACAGTGTACCTGATGGTAAGTGGCTACAGCATTCCATGGACCTGCAGTTAACTTCAAACAATGAAGAATACAGATGTGTTGTCACCTCTGTAGGAATGCCTTACAGCCTGTTATTATACTGGCTCTTATATCTTTCATACAGGAACACACCACTGCAAGCTCTGAAATTTGGCTGCAGAAACAGGTAAGAGAGTAAGTACATACCCTGATGGACTCCTAGTCAGATAAGTATTCTTACTACCTAAAAAATGTTTGTTAATGTGGTCAACAGTAGTGAACAACCTTATGCAAAATGTTTGTTTGTTAATTTAGTCAACTGTAGCCAATATTTGGTTTTGTTGTTAATATCTTCATGTTTTTAACATAGCATTCTATTCTACCTCTAACATTATCATATAAGCATTACTTTGGATAAATAAGGATCAGTAAGTAACCTTTGTATTTGCACATATACTTGAAAACATGGCTTCTCCTAATGCGTGGTATTGCAGATAATACCACAAACAACCACACACAGTAATGAGGCTCTTCCAATGGGACACACACCATTGATAGAGCCACGGTACTATGCGGGTCCGAGATTTAAAGCCATTATTTTGTCATCCCAAAATGCCAAGTAAAAGAGAATGTATTGCATTCCATCCTTATCTTTACTCTATTAAATTATGTTAAATAAAAACAAAGTTGTGATAAAGGAACCACGCCGGTGTATGTCATGACATTTCCTAATTTTGTCCCTTTTCTGCCTGACAAAACAATACTGCAGTTATATTATGGTTGTAGCACTAATGAGTCGGCTAGACCAGGGTAGGAATACATTCTAACAGAATATCAGCGTAAAATAGCAGCTTAACGCTGCTGTGCTATGTATGGAAACTAGAGAATCGGAGATCCTCTTTATCGGAAATAAGACATTACGTTTGTTTACACTGATGACCTCAAATTGTCACACATGAGTTTACACTTTTAAGATACCAACTCATACCTCCAACGCACTGTCATGGAAATGCTTGTGCTAATGTTACAAGACACTTGCCATATGCAATATCAAGGACCATAGGAAATGGGAAGCCAACTTAACACTGTACTATCGTCTGTACAGTTGATAGCTTTTAGTTGTTAAAAAAATTAATCAAAATTACTATTTCTAGTTCTTGAATAAGACCATTCTAGAGGAATCTATTGGTTATTATTATTTTACCATCATAATTACAAGTTCTGAGCCACATTACCATTAACTTTTAATTAAACATTATTATTATTAAATATTAATTAACTTATAAATAACATAGAAAAAAATGTATATTAATATAGTAATAGCAAAAATAGCTATGTAATTACCTAGGATGTGAAATTTAAAAACTAATGATTATAAAGTCAAATAAATATATAACAATAAAGTCCCGTTGGATTTCTTGCTGGTTCTTCTCAGGACAGAGGTTTTTATCCGAACCAGTGGTAAAACTTAAATGTCTATCAATAAGTATTAGTGTTATATATATTGAATAACCCTTTCGCTCTGACAGCGCGCGACATGTTATACTCCCGTTCGCTCGGGACCGTAATGGCGGGAAAATTTGCAAATTAGCAAATTTTTTGCTATATTGCAAATTTTGCTATATTTTCACTTTGAGACAATATTTATGGATAAAACTTACAGGATTTCTTGTTGAATGTATAAACTATCGAATAAAATTATTTTTGGTTGCTAGAAATTGTAATAAAATACATAAATTACCCTATATAGCATAGTAGTACCATATACTTCAATTTTAGTGACAAAATTACTACTAATTTGAATTCTAAACTTTGTTTTTTGGAGAAATTTATATGAAAATGTTTGGAAATATGTATATTTTTATGTTTTATATGTTTCCGTTCGTTACTCATACCAAAATATTGAAATATAAAAAAAACTATAATAATATTTTATCTGTGTGACATTTAGAACAATATTTCAAAAATAATTATGTGTGAATTTGAAATAAATACAACGTCAAGTTATTTGAAATATATAAGAAAACTATTTTTACTTACATTTTACACTAAAAATAAATGAGAATATGAAAAATAACGCATTTATGACCCAGCCGCCATAATGGGCCTTCCAGATTTTGAAGCTCTTTTGGCAATTTACTTTTCACTTTTTTATACCACAAATTATATATCTTCGTGTTCACTATATTACAAGGAATATAAAAAAAGAATAATACTTTCGTTTTTAGTCCAGACACAATTATAAAATTCTATAAAAAAGATGGAGCACATTCATCAAAACGACACGTGGAACGCCGAAAGTTTAGAGTGATTTCTTTTTTTTTTTCTAAGAAACATTGCCAGGTTATGGTTTAAAATAAAAGAGCATATCTTTGTCTTTGATACTATTATCTATTGCATATTGTCTTTGGTTTTGTTTTAAAGGAAAAAGTAGTTTTTTCATAAGGCAGTACTTCTGATATTATCTGATCTAATTAGCCCCGTACTAGAGCGGGCGTAAGGTAGGTATTGTATGATCTGATTAGATTGTTAGCCGAGCGAAAGGGATAAAAATGATTCTTTTCTATACTTACATTTTCTCTAGCTTTGCCAATTAACTCTAGTATACAGTAATTTATTGTACTAAGTTGTGATAAATATGAAATTGGAACATGACATGCTAAAGCTTTCCAACGCTCTTCTAAATTTGCAACAATTGCCAGATGGTCACTATAATGTTCTACTACCTCTTCATATGTTAAAGCTTGTATATTACGTGCGTTTATTAATATCCTTTTGTTGAAGTGGACTGATGAACCATACTCATTTTCAACAGGAGAGTATTCATAAGGACCATCTATATATTCCTCCTGGAACATTAAATAACATAAGATTTTTTTTTTAAATTGACACAGTAAGTTCATATTAGTTTTTTCACAATGTTTTATGTGGTAGAGCCATCCTGCAGCTATATTATGGTTGTGCATAAATGGTTCAGCTTGACAAGAGAAGGACCATGCTCTTACAGAATACCAGTGCAAAATAGTAGCTTAATGCTGCTATGCTTCATATGGTGAGTGTAGAGATAAAGATGGCTGGCTTATACCAATTTTTCCAATGTTTTGTTTGGTCACTACTGTAATTAGCTGCTTCAGGTGAGGATTGTCTTCACAGGTTCCTCTTCCTTGTTAAGTTCGTTTACCATTGGTTATGACGAATTTTGAAGAACCAATGACATCTTATCAATAGTACAATATATCAAAACTTCAATTTCCATAGAAAAAGACTTATTTTAATATTTACTAACTATAAATCCTGCACAAATAATGTTCCTAGCCACTAGCATACCTCCCCCCTTTTTCAAGACAAATGGGAGGAAAATATATATTTTTTAATTGAGTAAATATGTTGAAATGCAAATTCATTTATACATATATTTGTGATACAGTGAGATAGGTGTTGTATAGATACCATATAGTGGCGGTGTAAAAATATCCACCACACCATATCATCCTGTGGGTGTCGTAAGACGGGCCAGAAGGAAACAAATCAGGAGATGGGCAGCAGTACCTTCCTAATAACTTATAAAAATAAAACACTGTGATTACCAACCTGCTTGCCTGTAAACTGTAAGGGTGACAGCTGTATTGGTAAAGAATTATAGGTTATTTGACATAGACAGATCAAGGAAAGGGTCGGCTTTAGTAATCTGCTGCATGATTTAAGTGATTATTTTAGCTTTAGTTGACAGGCAATGATGCTATTGATTACGATCTAGCTGCTTTTTATGCCGAAAATCTTTATTTTTCGAGATACCGATAGTTAAAGTTTAGAGGTTATATTGGGTTGGCTAGACATCCGATACTTGATTTTGATAATGTTTTTAGTCTAGGAGGTTGTTAGAGTTAAGCTTAAACCTATTACACTGATTTTAGATGCCGGAAATGCATTTTCAATTAATTACGATAAAACACAAATTTCACAAAAGAAATTTCATGAAAGGCAAATATGTCAATTTGTTCTCATATTATGAAGTAGATTTCTGGTACTTGATTTTTTTAATTTTGTTTTCAATTTAGGAGGATTGTCAGGGTTAAGCTCGAACCATTTACACTGTTTTTCGATTTCGGAAATGCCTTTTGAATTAATTACAATAAAAATAAATTCCACTTAAAATTGCATATAACGAAATGCAAATATGTCAATTTGTTTTTTAACACAGATACTCTCATGAAAAAGTTAATCACTCGGACCCAGACAATCCATTTGTGGCTGGAGCAGGGTTGCCGTTCTACAAATGTTAAAGTCCCTAGACTAACAGAAAAAATCCGCCAGAAACAGGATTTTTCTTTTTCTTAAAATCCACTAGATGTCCCTAGGTATATTTTCATGCTACCATTGGGCTAACTGAAAAATCCTGCCAAATGGTATACAATGAATACCGAAAATCTAAATCTATAAATACAGAAAAACCTTAAAAAGAGCAGACTCTATTTCATATAAATCAGTTATTTATAGTGTATGTTAATGACATGACAACCAAAGCAAAAATTATTCATGTACAAAATAATACAATATTGTAAAAAAATAAATCTTTAAACCACGTTTAAATATCAGTCATCCTATTAAAAATAAAATAATTAGCTCAGTACGTTCTTGTACCTAAATTTCAAAATTAATAGTGAAGTATGGATCCAGATCTTCAAAAAGAACTTCAGCGGAAGTTGAAGCTTCGCCAATGTCTCCAGTTTCCGTCTTTGGTTTGCCTTTACCAACTTGGTTGACAACATCTTCATACGTTGCACAACTCTTTTTTTTATCCTTAACTGATTTCTAATCAGAAGAATGGAATCTAAAAGATTTTTCTAATAGCTTGTTTCACAGTTTGCTTTTAACTACATTCATAGCACCAAATACGCGTTCAAATTCTGCATTTGAATGCGGTAGTGATAATAATATTATTGAAAAATTACATAAATCTTTGAATATGTTTACTTCTGTTGCATTTTGGAATGTCGAAACAGATGAAAGTGAATGAACGACATTGAATTGTTAGTTTATGATTGGGAATTTCCATGAAATTATATTATATGTACAGTGTTACCAACGGTAGATTCCAAAATTGGACATAAAATAAATGACATTTGTCACATTAAAAAACGTTGGACATAAAATGAAATGAATTACTTTATGAAAAAATCGCCATCTCAAAGGTCCAAATGTCGCTAAAAGTCGCTAAATAATTATTTCTCGCTAAAACGATTTTTTTATCCGCTAAACATTGTTAAAATCTGATAGATCTAGCGAGAAAGTCGCTAAAACGGCAACACTGGGCTGGAGATGGGACTTATATACAACAAATTAAGTTGCAGTGGAGAGCAGTCAAGAGGTTTTTCGGAAAACAAAATTATAACAATTCACATTACATTATTTCATTTACCACTCTAGTAGCAGAGTTAAGAGCAACTACACTTTATAGCAACTAGACTTTATAACTAGATAAAATTGGTTGAATCGGTTCTAAAACCGAATTAGCACACCCAGACTCCACATAGTCTTGTCTGCCCTACCCCTATAGTATTTTTGTAAAGCCCTAGGCACGGAGGGAGAGCAACTCCCGCCCGCTGTAGCAAATCACATGCACCTAAGCGAGCCATAGCGGCTGCGGCTGGACCAATAAGCCGAAGCTGCGGAGGGGAGCATGGGTGCCTGTGATTTGCTACACAAGGGCGAAGGGGCTGCACTTCCCGCAGTGCCGAAGCCGTTGCAGAAATAACTGCATCAATATTCCTGTATACAAAAGTGAGGTTATGATTTTACAAAAAAAGGGGGTTTCGGGCACTTCCCCCTTTTAGGGGGAGGTTCCTACCCCAGCCTCCCCCAACTCGGCGACCATATATAATACCAATTATATTATTATTTATGGTTCACAAATTATCTAAGATATAAATATATTTTATAAACTTACAGCATCAAGAAGTTGTCCTGTAGCTTCATGCACTATTGAAAATCGATCTAAGATTTCTATGTCGGGCATTGCTTCTGGTACTTGATAAAATGATACATTTGTGAAATTGACAATGAACTTCCAAAATCTTATTTTCATCTTCTCTGTCACAAGTGATGAAATTCGCTTTTCTATGCGTTTCCATAACAATTTTATTCCAATGCCTTCAAGACCTTCTAAAGCTATTTCGTCTATAATTATCTCTTTAAAATCGAATGTAAACTGTTTTTGGATATTAAGTTCCATTTTTATATAAGTGAAAATTTTTGCTTACAAAAATTAAAATATTTATTTTTATAACTGCATCTCATCGCTGTCAGTTTATTGTGATGATCTGTTATGTGATCATAAATAATAAAATTTTTAGAAATGTTTAATCTTATACGAAAGTTTATAACCTTTACAAAACCAAATTCTGAATTAGAATTACCTATCAAACTTACATCTTGACATTGACACTTGAGAATTATTTTGTTATTGTTGTTGATGTTTTTTTATTTAAAGGCAAAAGAATCTCTGCTCATACAGGCTACTTACTTACGTTTACGGCAGCTTAGGGAGGATTAAAGTGGAAGGAGACAAAGACTTTTTGTGACAATATGAGTACACAGGAATACTAGATTAGTTAACTTACAAACTGACTTAATTGTTACTAGGCTGTCTTAACAATTAAACCTATAGGTTTATATACTATGTTGAGACGTGCTGGGTTTTGCTTAGCAGGCGGTAGGTAACTTTCTGATGGCACTGTGTTGATTAATCTTAAGTCACGCGTTGTTATTTGCGTAGCCTGCGATGCTATATGCTTCTGCTTCTATATGGTGACTTTCTGCTTGCTTGCAAGGTCTTGGTAGGCATATGTAACTGGCTTCTCCGGCGTGTATATTGTTCACAATATTATGCTGATGCATTACATTGCAATTTTTTAGAGATTTTGCTGACATCGTTTAAGTAGATAAATAACTCAAGATTCATATCAGCGTAGAAGCACTATTTCTTCTATTATTATTTTTTCGTAAAGTTTGCTATTAGCCCTATGGCATCATCGAAATAGACTAGGTAAGTGAGGACTTACGAGCTATTGAGTGCAACAATTCCCGAGGCACCCCGGTCCCTTCGATGAGATTCAAGGGCCCCTCAGGAGGTGGTACGAACTTCGGCTTGAACCACTATCGAAATGTGCTATCGGGTCGAAAAACTAAAAACACCTCGTATCAGGGTGAATCCTGAGATTCATATTCAGTTATTTACCTTGGCGAAGTTTATTTAAACTGATTTTTTATAGGTAACAATGTAATATAAAATTCAACTTAATTATAAACACATTTAACGAACAGGCATCACTTTGGGCTGGATGGTTCCCAAAATATAGCATTTAAAAATTTTTTGGCCAGGGGAACGTACAATTAAAACAACCCTAAAAGCATTGGTTAGTATTTTTATGTTTGGTATTTAAGACAATTAAGTTTTAGTATAATTTTACGGTAAGTACATTTATATAGTACTAATCAATCTTTTGGTTGCAGAAATTGGCACTTTATGGGCTTTGTTTGCAAGACGAACAAGGACATTAAGATATTCATATAAATTGTTCATGTTATGATTCATATTGGTAATAACAGCAAGGGCAGTAAGGGCACTTATTTGATGAGCAACTAGGGATGCAAACGATACATCAATTCTTTGAAACATCGATAAATCGTTTACAGACCCCCATGTTCTTTATATGATACTTTTGAAAAAATTATGGAGGAAGTTTTCGCTAAGCTTAAACAGAATAAATCTGTTGTAATATGTGGATACTTTAATATCAATGGGCGCTTCTAGGAGAGAAGCGTCCTCCACCAATATTAAATTTAGATCATTGTTTAAATCTTATGGTCTTTTTGATTTATTTTTGGAGCCAACACCTATTGCTGAATCTAGTGCAACATGCATAGATAACATTTTTACAAATGTTAAGCCGTTCAATAAATGTATACTTTCATACCAAAATAATCCAAATTTTTTGTATGGAACATTATTTAAGCTTATTTGCAATGAATTTAATAATACTTTTACTTCTAAGACATTCTACTTGAACAATCGCAAGGCATTTAATGAATGGGAGTCCATAAGAGTAGACAAAGGTTATGTGTAATTTACAATGAAAGGTCATATAATCCGAGCGTTGAATTTAGGGAATATGTAAAAAAATATTCCAAAATATTTAAAAGAGTGTGCTCCTTAGCCAAGTCATTGTATTTGAGCAACAAAATAAAGACTGCTTCTAATAAAATTAAAATGACATGGAGTATAAAAATTATAGTGAAACTGGTAAGGTCAACTCTCGCAATTCAAACTACCAGTTAAGTTTTAACAATAAATTAACTAAATCAGATCAGGACGTCGCAATGGTTTTTGAGAAATATTTTATTGATATTCCGCTCTTAAACACTAAGTCACTGAATTCTTCTCCTGCCGTCGCCTAATCATTACTTAAACAAAATGTAAGTGTGTGTACAAAGAATTTTACATTTCATAAAGTGTCATCAAAAGATGTTGTAAAATATTTTAAGACTATTGATATTAGGAGAACCGCCGATCTGTGGGGGATTTCTGTTAAAGTTATTGCGTTTATAATAGATGCGATCGCACCTCAACTATCTATTATTTTTAATACTAGTATCAAATATGGTGTGTTTCCTGATTTAATGAAGCATAGTAAAGTATACTTTTATTTAAATCTGGTGGACCCTGCTAATTTTAGACCTATTTCTGTATTGCCAACACTTAGTAAAATTTTTGAAAAAATTATTCTTCATCAAATGTAAATTTTTTTTTAATGTAAATAATTTACTTCATAAAAACCAATTTGGTTTCACAAGGGGTCGCTCGACAACTGATGCTGGTGTTGAGCTGATTAAATATATATTTAATGCATGGGAGAATTCACAGGATGCGTTGGGTGTATTCTGTGATCTAAGCGTTCGATTGTGTTCACCATGAAACATTAATCAGGAAACTTCAACACTACGGTGTAAGAAGCGATGCTCTTAAATTAATTATTTCATATTTAAGTGACAGAATGCAAAAAGTTGTCATTAATAGTATGAGTTCTTCCGGGTCGATTGTACAAATGTGCGTGCCTCAGGGCTGAATTCCCGGCCCCTTTCTGTTTCTTGTATATATTAATGACTTACCTTTATATAGTAGGGAATAACCATGATATAGTATTATTTGCTGAAGATACTTCATTAATTTTCAAATTAAAACCACATTTATTAAATTACGACGGAATAAATAATGCTATAGCTAAGTTAGTCAATTGGTTTAATGTTAATAATTTGCATTTAAATGGAACTACTAACAGGCCTGTTGGTCTAGTGGTTAGTGACCCTGACTGCTATACCGGAGGTGGTGTGGTGTGGGTTCGATTCCCACCCAGGACAAATGTTTGTGTGATGAGCACGATCATTTGTTCTGTGTTTGGGTGTAATTTATCTATAATATTTATGTATTTAGAAATATATAAGTATGTTTATCAGTTGTCTAGTACCCATAACACAAGCTCTGCTTAGCTTGGGACTAGATGGCGTTGTGTGATAGTTGTGGAATATTATTATTATTATGTGTGGGGTATCTATATAGTTTTCTCATCTAGTTGGGATGTATAAATATATAATTATAAACGAAAATGAAAGGATAAATATACATAAATATCAATAAAATAAAATAAATACAAAAATACATAAATAAATAAAAGCCCAACCAGATGGAAGCCCTCGGCAGGGGAGACCAAACGGCCAAGGGTTAGGAAGAAAGGGAAAGAAACCGGCGGACGATGCGGGCAGTATCAAGGAGCACCGCCTTCTGCATTTGAGCCCGGAGCGGTCCGTCACGGAGTTCCAGTCGCCTCAGATGACCAGAGAGACTAACTGGGATTAGCCCATTCGCAGAGACGACTACAGGAATAATTTCGGCCGGCAGACCACCCCACATGTCCGTCACCTCGTGAGCCAGGTCCAGATATTTTGATTGCTTATCTGTTTCGGCTCTCACGAGGTTCTCGTCATACGGGATGGTATGGAGGGTAATATCGACCAAAAATATCCTTGACTGTGCCCGGTCCATCAGCACAATATCAGGCTTATTCGCAAGAATAGTCCTGTCTGTGATGATGGCCCGGTCCCAGTAGAGTCTGGCGCGGTCATTTTCGAGCACGGCTTCCGGCAAGTACTTGTAATACGGCAATTTCCGGTCCACGGGACCGTATTTCAGCGCGAGCTCCTGGTGTAGAATTCTGGCTACTAGGTTGTGCCTGTGCAAGTACTCAGAGTTAGAAAGCGCCGAACAACCGGAGATGACATGCCTAAGTGACTCCCCGGGATGGCGACAAGCTCGACAGACGTCGACGGTGCCATCCTTTAAGATGTATCTCCGATAGTTGTTGGTCTTAATAACCTGATCCTGTATTGCACAGACAAAACCCTCGGTTTCCCCCGAAGAGGTCACCGAAACGTAGCCAGTTGAGGGAGGCGACTGTATCTACGAAGGGCTCATGTAGAGCCTTGTAGTACCTCCCGTGGAGCTCCTTCTCCTTCCATACGGTCTCCCGGTCGGAATTGCTAAGCACTGCTGGGTCCTGCCATTGCTCGTTGGCTAAGGATAGAGGGGTAAGCCCTTTATCACTAGAAATGACGTCATTATAGAATGGATCATCCGATCTCGCCAAGAAGTACTGACGGAGACTGCACACTTCGCGATTATGCATGGTGAGCGCGCTCAGAAAGCCACGCCCACCATACTTTCGCGGCAAGTACAGCCTCATTACCGACGATCTCGGATGATGCATCCTATGGGACGTCATGGTAGTGCGGACTTTTCTATCCAGGGCGTTAAGCTCAGTCTGAGTCCACCTGAGTATGCCAAAGGTATACATGAGGACAGGCATGACCCAGCCGTTATATGCGTGTGTCTTATTCACACCGGACAAAAGGCTGTTAAGCACTTTGGTCAAGCGTGCATAAAACACGTCGCAAACTGACTGTTTCATACCAGCCTCATCGATACCGATGTTCTGTGATATACCCAGGTATCTGTATGTTTCAGCCTCGGAAAGGGTCCTTAAGTTGACGGGCATAGACAAGTCTATGCCCTCAGAGTTAGCAACCCTTCCCCTTTCAACATGGAGGACCGCACACTTATCCGTCCCCAGCTCCATTCCAATGGAACTGCTAAATTCACAAGTGATGTTTAGCAGTTCCATAAGATGGGAGCGACTGGAGGCGAATAACTTGAGGTCATCCATATAGAAAAGGTGGGTCACTTTTGTCCCTCCTCTCCGTAGCTGAAATCCCCTCCCGGAGCCCTCCAGTAAGGTACTGAGAGGGTTAAGAGAGAGGCAGAACCAGATTGGACTCAGACAATCGCCCTGGAAGATACCCCTTCTTATCCTTATGTGGTTCTCCGCAGCTGTCATTCGCTCGCCCAGATGACAAAGGATCGTACTCCACTGCCCCATACACTGCTCGAGGAAGTCTCTAACTGTACAGTCAATCTTGTACAGCTCGAGGACCCTCTTTAGCCATGTATGGGGCACCGAGTCGAACGCCTTTCTGTAGTCTATCCAGGCGGCAGAGAAGTTCCGACGGTTGCGTTTCACCACTTTGCCTATGACCGCGTCAATGAGGAGTGGTTCCTTAGTTCCACGACCACCGCCCCGACATCCATTTTGAGCGCGTGACATCACCTGGTTTAGCTCCAGGTGACGAGTGATTGTCGCGCTCAAAATGGATGTCAGTGTCTTATATATGGTGGGTAGACACGTGATGGGGCGGTATTTGCTCGGGTCTGTGGTATCTTGATCTTTAGGAACCAAGTGAGTGATCCCAGTAGTGAAGAGGTTCGGGAGTGACTTCTGGTCGAGAGCCTCTTGAAACTGTCGGGCGAGCACAGCGTGACACACTACGAACCCCTTCAGCCAGTAATGATGCAGCCCGTCGAGCCCCGGACTTTTCCAGTTCGGAGCCCTACGGACCGCCTCAGTCACGTCTTCTGGCGTTATGGTGATGGGGTCCATAGGCGTAACACTCGCACCCTGGCTCGCCATAACTTCCATCCAAGGGCCCTCACTGTGGTTTACGGGCTCTGACCACAGGCCACGCCAGAATGCGATAATGTCAGCCTGATCCGGTCCTTGGCCCGCTACACATACCTTTGGTCGCTCCAATAATTTATAGAGCCTCTTCTGATCACTCTGGAAGAGACGATTCTGGTTGAACCGCCTTGACCCCTCGGAAAATCGTCGAATCCGCTTCCCCCAAGCAGCTATCTTTTGCTTCAGGTCGTCTATGCGCTCTGTTAGTTTCTGCATGATATCCGGCTGGGACAAACTGATATTTGTTCCAGCAAACGCCATCCTAACGGTGCGCATAATCCTCGGTCTATTATTACCCGACCTGAAGCTTGTCAGTCTGCCGATAAGGGCCCTTGCCTTTGCGATACGGTCCTCGATTCTTTTCCTCCAGGCTGGGATGGCGTTACTTTGTGTAGTAGCGCGTCCAGCCATGGGAAGTTTGGCGCCAATAATACGGCAAACTGCCACTGCGGCGCCAAAGAGAATCGAGTCCGTCTCGCAAAGGTCCCGGCTGGCTTCCAAATAGGTCACCAGCATTGGGTTAAGAGCCCTCACGACAGCCCGATTTCGCTTGCTTAAGGGTATGCGGGGAAGTCGAAGATTTTCGAGAGGGGTGCTGCGCGTTTCCAAAATCGCCTCTTCCAATATACTCCTCATTTGCTCTAGTTCGTGGGAGACTATTTCATCGTCGTTCGAATCAACCACAACTGGAAGATCCATGGCGGCTTCCACGTGTGGATGCTGGTCTGTCGAATGTGGAGCTGCATCTCCAGCCATAGCCGATTCATTCGACGACGGAATAGCCTCACGTCGTAGTCGTTCGAGTTCGGCATCATCAAATATTTTCGAGCGCATGATGTACCGAACTCGGTCTGCCAGGTTTTGTTCCGTGACGGGGATAGACGGCTCCAGCTCAGCAAAAAAGCAATGCATCCGAGACCTATACGCTATTCCCACAGTTTCTTCCCCTTTCGCCCTATAGTACGCCCGCAATGCGTTTTCGTTCATGGATTTTGTCCAACGCATGCGACGTGCTCCACCAGCGGCGGGTGCGCTTGCTGGGTCCGAGAAGACCCAGCCGACACCAAGCCTTCTGGTGGGGATGGGAGAGGGGCTGTGGGGTCTCCTCGCGCGGGGGGCCGCAGGGACGCGCCCCGGGACAGGAGCGGCCCTATGCGCGTTCCTTTTTGTTATTATTATGTGTGGGGTATCTTATAGTTTTCTATCTGGTTGGGATGTATAATATATAATTATAAACGAAAATGAAAAGATAAACATACAAAAATATCAATAAAATAAAATAAATATGAAAATGCATAAATAAATAAAAGCTTATTATCATTATTATTATTATGGGGTATCTATATAGTTTTCTCATCTGGTTGGGTTCTATAAATATATAATTATAAATGAAAATGAAAAAATAAATATACATAAATATCAATAACATAAAATAAATATAAAAGTACATAAATAAATAAAAGCCCAACCAGATGGAGGCCCTCGGCAGGGGAGACCAAACGGCCGAGGGTTAGGGGGAAAGGGAAAGAAACCGGCGGACGATGCGGGCGGTATCGAGGAGCACCGCCTTCTGCATTTGAACCTGGAGCGGTCCGCCACGTAGTCCCAGCCGCCTCAGATGACCCGAGAGGCTGACTGGGATTAGCCCGTTTGCAGAGACGACTACAGGAATAATTTCGGTCGGCAGACCACCCCACATGTCGGTCACCTCGTGAGCCAGGTCCAGATATTTTGTTTGCTTGTCTGTTTCGGCTTTCACGAGGTTCTCGTCATACGGAATGGTAATGTCGACCAAAAATATCCTTGACTGTGCCCGGTCCATCAGCACAATATCAGGCTTATTCGCAAGAATAGTCCTGTCTGTGATGATGGCCCGGTCCCAGTAGAGCCTGGCGCGATCATTTTCGAGCACGGCTTCCGGCAAGTACTTGTAGTACGGCAATTTCCGGTCCACGAGGCCGTATTTCAGAGCGAGCTCCTGGTGTAGAATTCTGGCTACTAGGTTGTGCCTGTGCAAGTACTCAGAGTTAGAAAGCGCCGAACAACCGGAGATAACATGCCTAAGTGACTCACCGGGATGGCGACAAGCTCGACAGATGTCGACGGTGCCATCCTTTAGGATGTATCTCCGATAGTTGTTGGTCTTAATAACCTGATCCTGTATTGCACAGACAAAACCCTCGGTTTCCCCGAAGAGATCACCAAAGCGTAGCCAGTGGAGGGAGGCTACTGTGTCTACGAAAGGCTCATGTAGAGCCTTGTAGAACCTCCCGTGGAGCTCCTTCTCCTTCCATACGGTCTCTCGGTCGGAAATGCTCTGCACTGCCGGGTCTTGCCATTGCTCGTTGGCTAAGGATAGAGGGGTAAGTCCTTTATCACAAGAAATGACGTCCATATAGAATGGATCATCCGATCTCGCCAGGAAGTAATCACGGAGGCTGCACACTTCGCGATTATGCATGGTGAGCGCGCTCAAGAAGCCACGACCACCATGCTTCCGCGACAAGTACAACCTCATTACCGACGATCTCGGATGATGCATCCTATGGGACGTCATGGTAGTGCGGACTTTTCTATCCAGGGCGTTAAGTTCAGTCTGAGTCCACCTGAGTATGCCAAAGGTATACATGAGGACAGGCATGACCCAGCCGTTATATGCGTGTGCCTTATTCACACCGGACAAAAGGCTGTTAAGCACTTTGGTCAAGCGTGCATAAAACACGTCGCAAACTGACTGTTTCATACCAGTCTCATCGATACCGATGTTTTGTGACATACCCAGGTATCGGTATGTTTCAGCCTCGGAAAGGGTCCTTAAGTTGACGGGCATAGATAAGTCTACGCCCTCAGAGTTAGCAACCCTTCCCCTTTCAACATGGAGGACCGCACACTTATCCGTCCCAAGCTCCATTCCAATGGAATTGCTAAATTCACAAGTGATGTTTAGCAATTCCATAAGATGGGAGCGACTGGAGGCGAATAACTTGAGGTCATCCATATAGAAAAGGTGGGTCACTTTTGTCCCTCCTCTCCGTAGCTGAAATCCCCTCCCGGAGCCCTCCAGTAAAGTGCTGAGAGGGTTCAGAGAGAGGCAGAACCAGATTGGACTCAGACAATCGCCCTGGAAGATACCCCTTCTTATCCTTATGTGGTTCTCCGCAGCCATCATCCGCTCGCCCAGATGACAAAGGATCGTACTCCACTGCCCCATACACTGCTCGAGGAAGTCTCTAACTGTACAGTCTATCTTGTACAGCTCGAGGACTCTCTTTAGCCATGTATGGGGCACCGAGTCGAATGCCTTTCTGTAGTCTATCCAGGCGGCGGAGAAGTTCCGACGGTTGCGTTTCACCACTTTGCCAATGACCGCGTCAATGAGGAGTGGTTCCTTGGTTCCACGACCACCGCCCCGACATCCATTTTGAGCGCGCGACATCACCTGATTTGAGTCCAGGTGACAAGTGATTCTCGCGGTCAAAATGGATGTTAGTGTCTTGTATATGGTCGGTAGACACGTGATGGGGCGGTATTTGCTCGGGTCTGTGGTACCCTGGTCTTTAGGAACCAAATGAGTGATCCCAGTAGTGAAGAGGCTTGGGAGCGACTTCTGGTTGAGAGCCTCTTAAAACTGTCGGGCAAGCACAGAGTGACACACCATGAACCCCTTCAGCCAGTAGTGATGCAGCCCGTCAAGCCCCGGACTTTTCCAGTTCGGGGCCCTACGGACCGCCTCAGCTACGTCATCCGGCGTTATGATGACGGGGTCCATGGGCGTAATACCCGCACACTGACTCGCCACAACTTCCGTCCAAGGGCCCTCGCTGTGGTTTACGGGCTCTGACCACAGGCCGCGCCAGAATGCTACAGTGTCGGCCTGATTCGGTGCTGGACCCGTTCCACTTACCATTGGTCGCTCCAATGATTCATAGAGCCTCTTCTGATCACTCTGGAAGAGACGATTCTGGTTGAACCGTGTCGACCTCTCGGTATATCGCCGAATCCGTTTTCCCCAAGCAGCGATTCTCTGCTTCAGATCATCTATGCGTTCCGTCAGTTTTTGCGTTATATCCGGCTGGGACAAACTGACATTTGTCCCAGCAAACGCCATCCTGACGGTGCGCACAATTCTTGGCCTGTTGTTGCCTGATCTGAAGCATATCAGTCTGCCGATGAGAGCTCTAGCCTTTGCGATACGTTCCTCAATTCTTCTTCTCCATGCTGGGATAGCGCTACTATGGCCAGTAGCGCGTCCAGCCGTGGAAACCTTGGCGCCTATGATACGGCAGACTGCCAGCGCGGCGCCAAAAAGAATTGAGTCCGTCTCGCAAAGGTCCCGGCTGGCTTCCAAATAGGTCACCAGCATTGGGTTCAGAGCCCTCACGACAGCCCGATTCCGCTTGCTTAGGGCTATGCGGGGAAGTCGCGGTCGATTTTCGAGAGGCGTACTGCGCGTTTCCACAATCGCCTCTTCCAATGTACTCCTCATATGCTCTAATTCCAGTTCCTGGGCGACTGTTCCATCATCGTTTGAATCAACCACAACTGGGGTATTCACGGCGGCATCCACGTTTGCGGGTTGCTCTACCATTTGTGGCGCCGCATCCTCAGCCGTAGCATTCTCATCCGACGAGGGAACAGCCTCACGTCGTAGCCGTTCGAGTTCGGCGACATCAAATATATTTGAGCGCAAGATATACCGAACTCGGTCTGCCAGGTTTTGCTCTGTGACGGTTAAAGATGGCTCCAGCTCAGCAAAAAGACGATGCATCCTAGCCCGATACGCCAAACATCCAGTTTCTCCCCCTTTCGCCCCAAAATACGCCCGCAATGCGTTGCTGTTCATCTGGGTTGTCCAACGCATGCGGCGTACTCCACCAGAGGCGGGTGCCGATTGCTGGGCCCGCGAAGACCCTGCCGACACCAAGCCAGCTGGTGGGGATGATGGATGCGAGGGGCTGCTGGGTGGTCGTGCAGCACCTCGCGCTCGGCTGGCGGTTCGCATGCTGCCGCGTCCAGCGCCAGCTCCAGACGCGCCCTGGCGACCTCCAGGCAGCGGCCCCTTTGCGCGTTCTTCCGTATTCCATCATCCTTATTATTATTATTATTATGGGGTATCTATATAGTTTTCTCATCTGGTTGGGTTCTATAAATATATAATTATAAATGAAAATGACAAAATAAATATACGGAATAAATATCAATAACATAAAATAAATATATTATTATTATTATTATTATTATTTAAATGGAACTAAAACTAAATGTATGGAATTCGTAACTCCTAATGTTAAACATGTCAATACTAATGTAATTATAAATGGGGAGGAACTGAGTCTTCTTGATACCACCATTTTTCTTGGAATCACACTGGATGCAAAGCTTCAATGGCTCCCCCATATATCAAAACTAGCTAGCAGACTTAGTTCTGCAGCATATGCTGTAAAAAAAGATAAGAACTCTTACTAGTGTTGAAACAGCTAGAATAATTTACTTTAGTTATTTCCATAGCATTATGTCGTATAGCATTTTGCTATGGGGACACGCGACTGACACTAAAATTATATTTATTTTACAGAAGAGGGTCATTAGAGCAATATATAATTTAAAACCAAAAGAGTCATTGAGACAAAAATTTAAGGAAATTTATGAAAATGTAATGTACGTACACAAAAATAAAAGTAGTTTTGCGAAAATAAGTGATATTCATTCTGTAAATACTAGGAACAGACACAAGCTAGTAGTATCTGTTACTCGACTCCAGCAATTCATTCTTGGGGCGATGTATACGCATTTACAACAAAATCCCAGAAAATATACAAATTTTGTCATACACAAAATTCAAAAATGTTATTAAACTAAGTTTGTATAAAAAGTGTTATTTATTAGTTATTAGGGTATTATAATATTAAGAAATTTATGGATGATAATAACCCCTGGGAAGGGCGATCGCTACCAAGCTATTTCTAATTTGTCTTGTGTTGTTAATTGTAAACATGATTGTAAGCTATAATATTGGAAAGAAAAATAGTCCCGCTGGGTTTCTTGTTGGTTCTTCCCAGGACAGAGGTTTTTTTTGCGAACCAGTGGTAAATGAAAAAAGTGACTCTCAATAAGTATTGTTATAATCTACATTGAATAAAAAAGTTTCTGTTTCTGTTTCGGCCTTAGAGTACATTTTAATACCTCGGGAAGTGCATAAGTTGTGTAATAACTTTAGTTTCTTATTATTATAAATATACCTACAGTGTATATACGGTACGAACTATGAAGGTTGTTGTCATATTAAAACACAAACAAGAAAAGTTTTAATATTTTATTTACTAAAGAAAAGGAATACATTTTATCCTTTGCTAAAATATTTAGCATATATTAATAATATTTAATGAGAAAATGATCATAACATTTGAAACAATGATTCATGAAATATGAAACAGTTACCGAGTAAAATAAAAGGCTATTTTTCATATTTCACGGACCATTGTTGAACAATCTATTTGTCTCTAGTTATAAAAAAATTGCACTCTATAAATAAGGGCAGCGAATACGGTGTAACATGTCTATCACTGCATTGCATTTTATCATTATTATTAATTAAAAAATCCCTACTTAACTCTATGGAGGTATAGAGTGTCTAAAAAGCAAACAAACACTGTCATATGTAACGTAAAAGATTAGTAGTTATTAAAGTTAACTCTATATCGATGAGAAGTTAATATTGTTTTTATTTGATATTTATAGATTCCTTGAACTGCCATAAAATCATACAAGGAACGAACTGGTACAACCACTTATAATGACTCAAGTTTAAATACCTTGTTCTGCCGAAAGTTGGATTTGCGCAACGATCCTTATGATATTTAGTTAATTATAGTTTGAGTTTTCAGTCATAGCGAGTATTAAACGAACGAAGCGTTCGAGTCATTATATGATATGAAAAATTTAATTTGAAAACAAATACGACTAGCACTAGTTACTGTTTATTGCAAACAAATGAAAAACTTTTATACATATAGTAAAATAACACCAGAACTTTAAGATCAATATCCATCGGTTATTAAAATTTCTAGTATTTCGTAACAAACCACATACCTACCTTTCGTAGTAGGTTCTTTTACCAGTACCTTTTCTACAAGAATATATGCTTTGTTATATTGTAATTATTTCATTACAAATATAATTTCCCGTAACCAAGAGTTTGCACTGACGCGAATTTCACACATAAAAAAAAAACATGTTTTAAATAATGTTTTCTGTCAATGTAACAAAAAGCGTTTGCATAGTCAAAAAACATGTTGTAGTGAAATATGTTTGACAGTTTATTGTACACATAGAGATATAAAGTCAGTGATTGTACATTACATATTTTAACTATACTATATCTTTATAACTACCGAAACAAAATGTTTGAAAACAAATTTGAAGAAATATTGTCATGTTGAAAGATAAGTTTGAATACCTGTTAAAAATTTTACACAGTTTTTGTGGGTGTGAACGCCACCATCAACAAAACATGTTGTGTGGTTTGTTTTATGCGATTTGTTTCAAAACATTACGTGTTGGATGTTTCTAAGTGCAAACGTACTGTAATAATACGGTAAACATGTTAAAGTGGATATTTCAATTTCGTTCCTCGAGATTTTACAGGGCGGCATTTATGGTACATTAAAACTCATAATTGGGATTATGGGAAAAAGCATATAAATGTGTCTTTATACTACATACGCAAGTTACTTTATTTAGGCACTTCCCATACTTACGGTTTCCATCGTCTATCTTGATTTCTTTGTGTACTTACTTTTACATAGCCCATAATTCAAATTCCTTTTTCTTCGAAAGCACAAAACAAACAGTGTAATTGTAAAATACATTATAAAATGAATAAAATAAAAATTAATCTTGGATTTGTCTTTGTACCATTCCATTAATTCGTTGTTTTTTTTTTTAAATTAATCGTCGATTGTAATAGGTTTGGACTTTGTGTGATAAATTTCAATAAAAAAGAATTTACGAATTTAGAACAAGTGACCGCTTAATTCGTTCGAAAGAATTAGAATGTTGGGCTTGCAAAAGAACATTGTTTCATGTTTTGAAGTTCTTATAATTTTGTAACCTAACAAGAAAGACGAAAGAGCTTAATAGAAATAGAAAAATATTGCACATACTGCTTTTAACTTATTCTTCATTCGAATGATGGTGGACGATGCCTACCATTAAATACTATTTTTTTAAAGAATTTGTAATGAATATTAAAGTAAGACTTTCTGAATTTTAAGTTATCGAAGAGAGTAAAGCAATATGCAAGTAAATTATTGACTTCGCGAAATTTGCCGGTGGCAATTATTTCACCGTTGCAACTACTCTAGATACTCGTTCAAACTCAACTTTAATTATATTTACACGTAATTATGTTTACTATAACATACTTAAGTGATGGTTAGTTTGAGAATAACGTGACGTAAACGCGCTATATCTTAACGGTATAGTTTAATAAAACGTTGCGGATCTGCATTAAAATGTATCCTTTGTAAGTACTTACACTTAATTTTTTAATATTTGCAATAAAAGTCTTCAATTTCTAACACTAAGGCTTTGAATCTCAAAACAAAGTAAGCGGTCTATATAATATAAACTACAGTACGTACGATAAGTTCTAATATAATTCTCAATATTTCATAAATTAATAATTTACGCTTAGTACAAGAGAGTTTCTAGGCATGGTAAAGATTACAATTATTTTTACGAGTATAAAAAGGTGGTTCAGTAATTTTTAAACGTAGAAATGGTTATTGTACATTTCTTCAGTATTACCTTTTACTTAATTTAAAAAAAAAACAATTCTTAACAATTCACCTTCAAAAACTTTTGCGCTTAGTCACTAATGCTTACCACTATTTACTCGACGAAAAGTATAAATTACATTACAGAACTCGCTATTTACATGTACATTTTAGCATTCTTACGTATGTTTTGATTGTTATGTGCCTTTGCACTTACATACTTTGAAAGCAGTAATCCAACTTGAATTAAAATTTGATATAGGTATATATTTTCTGCTGGTACCTTATTTCTTTCATCATTAACATTGTGAATAAATATGAAATACTACTTTCAATGTTCGTAATTATCACTGCTTCGCTGTGGCTTTATATAAAAGCTTCTACTTATCAAATAATTTTATATAAAATACAAAAAAAAATATATGTGCGTTTACTTTTTAAATTATACGAATTGGCAGTTTAATTCACAATCAAAAATTTATATTCCTCATAACTAATTAATGCAATTATGGATTACAACTATAAATAAATAATTCACCTTAATTGTCATGGCGTCTTTGGTATGTATTAAAAATAAAACTATTTACGAGTATTGTTATAAAGACAATCTTATAAGAATGTCTATACGCAATGGCGCAAAAATCTTAATGTTTTTCGGTCGTCACTTGTCTATTGTAATCGCTACTCTAATGGCATTCTAAAGTTCGCGTTAACATCAGTCCGAAAGAAAACTTGACTCATTGTAATATACTATACAATCTTGCCACACACACCTTAGGCACTAGGTCATTAATACAAATAGAATTGACATTTTCTTTACACACATTCAATTGTCAACAATGAGCGTGATGGCTTTCAACACTATCTTTTATCAATAAATCGTTTCATATATAGCAGACTAGTTATTGGAAAGCGCTATCTTTATAACAAACTTATATTCCCTTCCCGACTATAATAGAAACAGGAACGATTTTAGAAGAATAAGTTTCAACGTTTGGCCCACTTTTATGGATTGTTCAAAATTGAGAAACGACCGTCTATGAAAACGGAGATGTGTCGCGTTTTTCCAGAATGTATGTACATAGTAACTGATCAAATGGATCACAGTAACTTTACAATGGCGCACCAACAATCTGAATTGGCAATCTGACACCACAGTGCCTCCTTACGCTCTATCTCTATGTATACATAATTGCTAACTCTATAACATTATTGAATAATTATCAAAACGACCTCCTAATAATCTAGATACACTCATAAGAAGCACTTTAATGAATGAATAAGTATCAGAACTTTACATATAATTTATACATGGTAAATATAATTCATATCATTTGTGTTTAATAATGGGTGCGTTTGACAGAAAAAAACGCTAGCAAGCGCTTGTAAGCCAAATGGCGAAACTAAACAGTTTTCGGCCAGGATACGTTTGCTAACTTTTGTAGCGCTGACACAATCCGCCATTTTGCTTATTTATTTTGTTTGTTTTGAAGTAGAGTTTATAAGTTGTTTTGTGCAATATTAGTTTCAAGTAATATAATGACGTGAATAGACATATACATGTTATTAAAAATTCATAATTGGTAAGTTTTTAATATGAATACTTTACAAACGTATATTTAAATTAGGTTAAGTTCCCCGGTTAAAACTAACTTCGTGTCCTAGAGGGAAAATAGCTATTTACGATTTGACAGCGCTTACCACTTACGATCACCATTTTGCTTACAAGCGCTTGCTAGCGCTTTTTTCTGCCAAACGCACCCAATGTCACTGGTTTCAACCCTAACGTTACACACCATTGATTTTATGTAACATAACAACTTTAATGATAGCAGTCTATAAAGCGTTTAGAAAGCACTTAGATATAGTTTAAGCTTTGAGATTATGTTGAATACTTTAAAGAATCTAAACATTGTTTGAAAGAAAATGTGTTTTGTGTTATAAAAGGCAACATTATTTTGACAATAAAACTGAAAAATGGCCTAAAGGTATCTAGACCTTTAGGCTATATTTCAGTTTTATTGGCCAGGCCATAAACTCCAAAAAAAAACTGAAATATAGTAATTAATGTAAATTTTACGAATGGCACTATCGTTAATGTTGCCGTGTTACATCCTTTCACCATTCGCATGAAAGAGAAACTCGCTTTTATTAAATGACGTATCGCTACAAGTAATAGTGAAAAGCAATTTGTGAAATCATTGCAGATCGTTATAAGTTATTCATCGCCGAAAAAAGTATCAAAAGTCGAATGAAGCTCAGAATTTGCAATGATAATCACAATTTCACATTAACTATTCATCAACACTTTACCAACAAAACTTATATTTTTACCTAAAATATTAGTAAACTATGTATATTCTAAACAATCTACAAATTTGTTACATTATTCATCATACATACGTCAATCGATAATATTGTTCCGTCTTTTAAAAAAAATACGTAATTTTTGTCAACACCTTTTGATCATTGTGATCTATTTAGTTCGGTGATAATACGTACGTATATAATATATACTTTTATAATCATGGAAGAAAGTTTTAGACACTATTTTTAACAATGGCATCGTGTCCACGTAATCCACATCGTAACACGTATATTATCACGTTACATTTATTACATAATTCTCGGCCGACTTTATTACTGGTATAATATCTAATGATTTTAGGCAGCCTTGTTGTACGTTTGCGTATTGTAGAACGTTCGAAAACTATCCACATTGCAAGTAATTACAGTGCATAAAATATAGCTTGCTTACAGTAACGTAATTATAGTTTCATTCTGATATAGCTTCATACTTGAGACTTTGGATTAACGTAATCCTTAGTACAAGTAAATGGTACGTGAATTTTACCTATAAAAATCGTAAAATTTTTAGTACTGGAAAATATAACTACATATTTTCAAGACGTTTGTTTATTTATAAAGTTGTTTTGACGCTTTCGTTGTTAAAGTTAAAATATTAGGCGTTATTTTATGCACTATAGACCAGTTATAAAGAAAAAAAAGTAAATAGTTTTTTCTTAAAATCCTCTATAATCAACAACATTTGGAATGTCTTTCGAGTCGTGGTCGATCCGGCCGAAAATAGCAGTCTCTTTATTTTTCAAATTTAGAACGTTGGCGTGTCGTGTCGGGTAGGTCGGTGAGCGGGGCGGGGCGGCGCGCTAGTTGCGGTAGATGTAGGCGCAGGGCTGCGGCGCGGGCGGTGGCGGCGTGGGCGGCCGCTCGCCGGACGGCGACGGCGACGACGACGGCGGCGACGGCGACGACGACGAGCCGCCGCCGCTCGCCGACCCGGACCCCGAGCCGCTGCTGCGCTGCGACACTGCAACCGAACATTCTTGTCACACATTTATTTACATAAAGACCGATTTACACTTCGACAAGTACAGTAGCGAGTTTAGTTACAGGGCAGTTGACAGTAAACGATTAAGTGGGCAATAGCGTTCAAAAATTTCTTCGTGGCGAGTTTAGTTAAGCACATTAGTTCATAGACGGCGGTATATAGTAATAGCGGTGTGACGTTTCAAGACTACAGAATTTTTCTGGTTATCGTTAAAGATGGTTCTAGGATTACGGCAAGAATCAAATGATCCAGTCAGAGAAGTATTAATGGTTCTTGTTAAAGAATTTTTTAAGAATTTTCACGAGTGCAGCATCTCTAACAGGTTTAATTTTACAATTTGAACTTCTACTATTATATAAACATTCGTGTTCTAAATACTCCTGTACAAATGTATACGTGATATCTTCCGTCCATTTTATTATTAAAACCCAATATAAAACGTATAAATATTCAATAAACAGTATCGTACAAACTTTGTGGCGAGTTTAATTATAAAATTACAATTGTGCGTTTTGGCGCGCAAACGTTGCGTCCTGTCAACTTATGCACTGAACTAAACTTGCTTGTTTATACGAACGGCGAGTTTAGTTGCGAATGCCGGGAGACTAGCCGGAGGGCAGCACTTCGCACTTAACTCGCCGAAAAATAGCTCGGTCGGCTATCCCGATCAACTTAATCGATCACTTGCTACTTAACTCGCTTATTGCCGTTCAAACGAGGTTCAAACTTAACTCGCCAGGTTCGCAAGTTAACTCGCTACTGTACTTGTCGAAGTGTAAATCGGTCTTAAAGGCTCGCCTACACGCTCAAACTTACTTGCACAAATTTTAATTTGCACAAGCAGGTTAAGCTGGCAAAACGTTAAAAACTTTGTTCAAACACAAATTGAACAAGCAAGCGTAAATAAGACAGCGTGTGGACGCCGCACATGTTCTTTGCGAATACTTTTCATAAATTGTGCATGCAGGTCGCTGCGAGTAGCCGGAGCTAGGGCTAATACACACGAACATCTATCTATTCTCGAATAGCAAATGTTTGTCTATGTCGCTGTCTCTACGACTACGACTTCGACGATACACGGACGGAAGCAATAGCAACACAACCAATTAATTTCGCCGCATTCATCAACATGGATTTTGAAGAAACGATTGTGGTCTGTGATCTTGTTATAAGAAACCGAAGAAGACGGCAAAAAAGGCAATATTGAGTGTATCTATTATGGAGTGAAACTTTAGGAAAATTTTGCATAATTTTCGGAAAATTGAGAGCATTTCCTAAAAAAAATCTCTCGATATATTAGAATAGGCGTTTTCGTCGAATTTGAACAAAACGATGAGATCGAATTTGTACAAGTACGAGTACGAGTACAAGTACGAGAATGTAATTTATTATTGCTGAAATAACCGACAACCGTATTTTCTTTCTCTAATAGGATAGCAAACTCTAAACTTGATTCCAGCAGTTATAAACAGCTCAGGGTTTTTTTTTTCATAAATTTAGCCGCTTCAAGTATATATATGCAAAGAAGTGTTAGCACTTTGAATTTTCTAAATATTGGTTTGCACGATTCATGAGACCAAATTATATATTGCACGTAGACATTTTTTGCACAATTACAGCTTTATTGATGTCAACATAATTTTCCTATATTATTATACCGTAGCTATGTATACAATAAACGTATCCGTAATACGCCACCCTTATATTTAGTTTGAGTTGTTTTCAGCAAAGTGCTGCTAATCCTCACCTGTTTCAGTTCTCCTCTCAAATTTCCTCAAAAATAATATGAAGCTAGGTTTTTTGTGATATTCTTTTTTAATTATATACTTGAAACGTAAAAACGTCTTATTTAAATGTACTACACGATTTGGTAATTTATTCGGTTTTATTTCATACATTCCGATTTAATTTTCAATTATGTCTTAATCGTAAATTGGATTGTATCTGTAAAGATCACCGCCCGCGCTGGCTACCTACACAACATTCCAATAAAAACACAATAGGCACACATAACCTGTGATGTAACTTTTCCTTTATACTTTCATACTGGCTTAGGACAGGCAAAAATTTAGGAATTAAGGAAAATATTGAGATTTTACAACAAAAAAATGGTTATTTTTCGTTGAATTTGCGTTCTATAAGTGAAACTAAACCACTGGTTTCAAGGATAACGGTGTTTACACTAACAACCTGTATATATATATATATATATATATATATATATATATATATATATATATATATATATATATATATATATAACGATATATCAATTATGTCTAATTTATATCATATTACATACCCAAAGTGTGGTGGTGGTGCGTATTATGCTTATGGTGATGCATTTGGTCGCGCGCGTCCGCCCCGCTTGTTTCTCAGAGGTACACCTTCTTCACTGAGCGCGTGGTCGAGAAGCCGTTGTCGTTGCCGCGCCGGTAGCCATCGCCCTGCGGTCCGAATACTCCTGCGTTAACTGACATGCCGCAGTCAATATGAGTGCGATGATACATGAAAATCAAAATGGCGTGTTAATGGCGCGAAAAGTATTGCGGGTTTTTTTTTGAGACCTAAATTGACAACGGTAAATGCATAATTTATAAAACTCGCAACACTTTCCGTAATGACTGAGGCGATAATGATGCGATTAATGAGTTAAACTAAAACGTGCATGATGTATTAAAAATGATTTGTTAATTTTAGTATATGACTTTTATTAAAAAATTGTTATGGAAAATTAGAATGAAAAATGACATTAAAATGTTTACAACGGCGTTAAGGTTTTTCGTTAAAAAACTAATTTGGCATGGGTAAATTCCCTTTAATAATAAAAAGTAACATTATAAAATTATCTACATTCAATACATTCTTGGAAAAGCATGCAACATGGACATGGATGAAATGACATAAGAGATCATGATATATGTTTCTCAATTATTACCATATTTCATATTTATTAACGAAATTCTTGTCTCGATTACTGGTTGTCCTGTAATGCTAAGGGTAATGTCATGCGGAAGGACACAGACTATATTATTATGTTTCAAGGATATAAGACGGATAAAATTGCATCGACAACATTACATAATACAAAGAAATTTAACGACTAGGTACGACATGAAATATCACATTAGTATAGTACAACAGTATAGCACCTACTTTAAATAAAATACATTAAAAAAATATTTTAACATTTAATAAAGTCAGGTAATCTATGAATATGAAGCAAGCCAAGGTAAAAATTACGGTTTTGTTTTAAGTAATATAATAAAGAATATTCAAGAGCTTTGAAAAACAAAAGCTATACTTAATTCAAAATATGTTTCATAAAAGCTTTTCTTTTATTTTCTAAAATTTAATATTAATCGATTCAATACAAGAAATGGTCTTGCTGAGAAGACTAAGAACTAATATTTTACCACTCTAAAAGCCATGCAAAAGAAGAGAAACAGAGCGCAACTGACATTGACCTGGTGGGAGCGAAGTGTTCCAAAGTTGTCGCGACGGTACGAGTCCGGTTGGAACTGGAACAGGGTCTCGTGGTGTGGGTGGTACGGCGGGTGCTTGCGCAGAGTGGCTCGTGGTGACGCGGGTTTAGGCTGTGGAGCTAGAACTGGTTCGGCGTAGGTAACTTCTTCTACTTGTTGGAGCAGTTTTGGTTCCGCTTGGATCCTAGAAGGAAAAAATTGTGATCGTTACTCAGAATGACGATTAAGGCAGATTCTCCCCATAAGCCCATAACAGAAGATATTTTATTGTATTGGCTTAACCATAAAGATCGAAAAAATTGTCGAACGGGTCTTACGGTAAAGAAATACGACAGGGGCTAGTGACTTTGGAGTGCGATTAAGTAACCCTACTGGAATCGTGGTTGGCTTTGTTATGAAGTTTGACGTTTGGTTTCGTTATATAGTGATTTCATGTATTGGTATCGATATCTTTTAAATTAATATCTAATTTACGATATTTTAAAAAATATAATTCTCCCATAAAAAAATCCCATCAGCGTAACACTGCAAGTGAGCAACATAAAAGATACAAGTGAAAATTATAATTCGTGAAATTAGCTTTGAGTGTCTGTTACTTTAAGCGCAGATGTATCGAACGGGGAAAGATGTTTAGCTACTTATAAAATGTATCAAATTTAGATTGCTTTTATGGTAATGAACAAGAGTTGGCAGCTGTGGTAAATTAAAATATTTCTATCGTTAGACATCGAGATACACGTATAAAACTACGCGTAACTTGGCTGAGCGCGGGACGTCTTCTGCTGGAGTCTCGTTGTAGTGTCACACGTCCTCTGAAATGGCTGAACAGACTGTGTATATCGTGACTACAGTACACTATTATTTTTTTCTCTGCCCAGAGACCGAAAAGGGTAAAACACGTTATTAACCTTTAAGTTGCCTCCTATCTATCTCTCTTCTTCTATACCGGGTGTTTGTAAAACGCTCACTGAAACGAAGACAGACAGTAAAAACGATAGTTTTGATGATGGGTCATAAAGAAAATCAATCCTGATGAAAAAAAAACATCTTATCACAACGTTGAATTACCTAGCTTTATTCACGCTCCATCATGTAAGTATGGCTAAATGAAACGATAATTTCATAAAAAAATCATGAAAATACTTAAACATAAAACAAGCAGTGGAACTCTGACAATAGGGTCCATATTCGCGCGGACGCCGATTTCACGCGGCCCGCAGCTACCGATTGTATCAACTCCTAATAATTTACAACACTTGTCTAAATACCTAACTTATCTACTAAACCTACTGTTTTACCACGGTGATAGTCTCCACCTAGCCACTTTAATTCGAATTTACAGGTGAAATAAACCAAATACCTGGTTCGATTCCCCGCTAGTGAAAAATTTATTTAAATGAAATTTTAAGAAGAATAAAATTACGCTTCTTTATCCATCGTGAAGGTATGTTTAATAATTTTGATGTATTTAGCTACGTGCCTATTCAGATCAGTTCAGTACTAAGTTATTTAAAAAAAAGGTAGGCGGGAAAAAACTCAATACCCGAGAGACAGTATAAAATGGGTTTGAAGAATTTATTGCCTCCCGTCAAGCTGATTTCTCTGAACGGAAAAAGAGCTGAAGGCCATTAATGAACTGCCACTGTGTTGGCAAAGATGCATTCATTGCATGGTTGATTACTTCGATCAATAGAAAAAAATATTAAAAAAATACGTTAACTTATTTCATAATTTACTTATTTCGTAAAAAGTCAATTTCATAGGTAAAGACCTTTTTTTATATAATATAAGCAAAATACTACTGATTCAATAACCACGAGATCTTCAAAATTATACGCCTGCTTGACTTGAAATTTGGCAAATATGCTTCTTTCTCGACGGAGACACCCACTAAGAAAGGATTTTATAAAATTTAATCCCTAAAGGGATCAAATAGGTTGTTACAACTTGTATCGGAATCGATATTTTTTTCTAACTTTATTTTGGTCGACCAGCTAGGGGGTAAATCTGGTGACTGGAATTCTAAATCCGGTTGCAGGTGCTTAAAAATTCTCATTTTTAGAAAAAAATCAACAATAAGACTCAATAAGTCAATAGATTGCTATTACCTTACGTTTTATATACGAGTAAATATACTAATATAATATTTATTTGAACTTATATTTTAGACTACTAGTAACAACTTTCAAAAAGTTGGTTTCTCCAGAAATTTTATTGTAAAATTATTCACAAATAATATGTTTAAAGTCGTATTCACTTGTTCACTTCTTTGCACAGACCCGTAGACCTTTCGGCGTAGAGAAAGTCAGATGGTAACCCGGAGCCCAACCCACACAGACAAATTATCATAGTGTGCAAATTTCTCAGCTTTTGTACAAAGATGAAGCACCCTGATCGTGACTATATAAGCCACAACATGAAGCAGGTCGCAACAGATAATAATTTAAGTAGAACTTGAGTTTGAATCATTAACAGTTATTTTTAAAGGCCAATTAGTATTTCGTGGCTGGATTTATTAACTTTACAATTTTGACATGTAAAGAAATACGTCACATAAACATCGTATACATGGATATTACATGATAAAGTCAAGTCAGTTGTTTGTTTGTCTAGATTTTAAATTGTTGCACCTTATCACAGCTTAAGAAGAACATACAGTCAGTCTTCGCGTTTTATGTTGTCAAAAAGCCATCAAACAATGAAACTGCTAGGGTTGTCACAACGGGAAGTAATAAAAAATTAAAACTGAATTTTTTATTTCACAATGAAATAACTTAATCAGACAATTAATGTTCAGAAATAATAAAATGGGTTATAATAATCAGAGTTTGAAAAAATAATAAGAAAAATATTCAATTATCGAATACAATATAAGCTGTATATTTTAGTAATAACAACCTACTTAACACTACTTTTTTTGTTTGAAATCACGTTCAAATGTAATTGAAAGCTCTCAAGTTGCATACACACAAGTTGAATAGATAAAGATGGCATACACAAAAGTTCGTCATAAAGATTATCGTTGAAGTTAATATTGCCGATTTCTCCATCTTAGTGTGTAATTTTTGCAGACTGCAAAAAGGACAATGTGTGACCAAGCTGAAATTAATAATATTACTTGGCGTACTCGAGTCATTAGAACGAACCTGTTGATGTTCTGCCGTTGTTCGAAGTACTCGTACTCGGTGTCGGGATAGGGCATGTTGTCGTCCTCGTCCTTCTTGCAGCGCCTGCCGCAGATGTAGCCGGCGGCGAACCCGGCGGCGAGCGCGGCCAGCGCGCCCGCCGCCACGGCCAGCGCGAGCGTCTCCACCGAGTAGGCCGTCGGAGGTGGATCCGCCGCCAATACTTCTGGACCTGCTTGATTAAACATTTTATTGTTATTATTACCGCGTGGTGGCTGAAGATCGCATGGGCGTTCCTTGCGGAGGCCTTATCTTTAGCAGTGGACTTGTAAAGAGCTGTAATGATGATGATGATGGTTGCCGAGTAACTATCTCACCGACGGCACAGGAGGATCCACTAACCCCATATCATCTAGTGAGTGTTGTGAGAGACGACCGAGGGAAATAAACAAGAGGTAACATAGCAGTAGCATTTTTATGAAAACAACACAAAATAATGACTCTGGTTGCCAACCCACATGCCATTCGTGCGTGGCAACTATGGCATTCCGCCTATGAGGCAATCTATAGGGGAGGCCTATGTGCAGCAGTTGCCTTTTAATAGGCTGCAATAAAAGAAGGGAATAGTCTCAACTCTCAATAATCGGCTACTGTAGCCTATGGCTATACACGCGATCGATTTTAACGCAAAGAGGTTGAAAAGCTTTAGAGAAGCAATTTATTGCAAAAGCGAAAGCACAGTCAACCATTGTAGAAGTTTTTAAAATATTTGTCACACAGTTCACTTTAGTTCTTATAATTGCTCTGTTTAATTATCAAAGTCAGCACAAGAGTCAATAAAGAAGGTCAAGTCAATAAGCAGGGGAGAGAAGTGCATCATCTCTAACGAACAAAACACCTCATACATAATTTTGAACCAATTCGTCGTTCCCGTTTTAGTCGTACATGCAAGATGGATCGTGTGTATGATGACCGCTTATGCGCTGCGCTTCTCATGGTATGGTGTACCTACGGGAGTGACACTGAAAGTTTTTAGAACTGGTCACTTGTAAACGATATAATAAAAAAAAAATTCAAATTTTGAAAATGGAACTTTTTGTCAATATTATTGCGTGTGTATTTTATTAATTTGTCATTTGTTTACGTTTAGGAAGCAAATTGAAAATTGTGTGTGTCACGTCAGCATGAACTTAACGCGAAAAAAATTTCGTAAAATGATTTTTATGACTTTCGATGTCATTTAAATCAACAAGAAAGTTATGATAGACTTCGAATGGCCTTTCACGATGAAGCACCATCTCGTGCCACTGTTTACAACTGGTTTAATGAGTTTAAACGTGGTCGCGCTAATCTCACCGATGATCTGCGTGAAAGACGGTCTTCTACGGCGAAGACTTTATTTTGTTGCTCAAATACAATGCCGGCTAAGGAGCACACTCTTTTAAATATTTTGGAATATTTTTTACATATTCCCTAAATTCGACGCTAGGATTATATGACCTTTCATTGTAAAGTTCATATAACTTTTGCCTACTCTTATGGACTCCTACAGTCGCCCATTCATTAAATGCCTTGCGATTGTTCAAGGAGAATGTTTTGGAAGTTAAAGTATTATTAAATTCATTGCAAATGAGTCTGATGATAACATCAGTGTTTGTGTGGCGTATGATAGAGACTGTCAAAAGAGTGACTTATCAACAGATTTAGACAAGCTTTGGCATTGGTATGAGTCAAGAGCACAAAATACTCCATGAACATTTAGCGGTCAGGAAGCTTTGTGCCCGGTGGATATATCATAATTTGACAGGGGCCCAAAAACTTGGCCCTGTTGATTAGTGTCTTGAAATGGTTCAAAGATTTAACTGAGGTGACTCAAATGCTGTGTTCGTCATACTTAAGGGTGACGAAAGCTGGATTTATTGTTATGATCCTGAAACTAAGAGACAGTCTACTGTCTGGGTGTTTCCTTCCGAGGAGTTGCCAACTAAAGTGAAGAGAGGTCGAAGAGTGGGAAGAAAGATGGGGGCCTCGTTCTTCTGAAGGACAGGTCATTACGCAACAATTGTTTTAGTGGATCGAAAAACAGTTACTGCAAAGTGGTACACTAACAATTGTTTGCCACTTGTCTTGGAAAAAGTTCGGGAGAAACGACCTCGCAGTAGGATCCTCCTTTACCATGACAAGACCTCGTCGCACACCGCCAAGCAAACAATCGACTACTTGACGACGTCAGACGTGGAATTACTGGGTCATTCGCCCTGTAGCCCCGACCTCGTACCTTGCGATATTTATTTATTTATAAAAATAAAAGAAAAACTTCGAGGAAAACGTTTTATGGACGCCGAGGAAGCAGTGACTGTGTATCAAAATGCCGTCGAAGTGACCCCTAAGGACGAGTGGGCAAAGTGCGTTTCTAAGTGGTCCATCTGATGCAGCGATGTATTGATGTAAATGGACATTATTTTGAAAAAATATAATAAAACTAATAACTTGCGAGTTTGTTCAGTTTTTGATTTTCTAAGAACCTTCAGTGTCACCCTCGTACCACCATACAGTGTATAATATCTATATTTTTATCTACTATCTTTACCTATTAGCGCTGTACAGAACAGGAAATGCATACTATTCATATTTATTAGTAGAAGTCTGATAATACGTATTTTATATTTTAAAGTAACGTATTTTTTTAGTAAAAACTAAAAAAAAGTGATCGCTGTCGTGTGGCTGTTTAATATTTTATAGAGATTTTAAATTTCCTCTTACGTAGTAATTGGTGTTACAGCATCTTCCCAAAATAAAGAGAAGTTCAAGGGTTCAAATATCGTTCTACAAAAAGATCTACAAAGTTTTTTTTTATATATGTATATATAAGTTTTCAAGAATAGACTTAAATGCCCATCAAAATTTATTTACGACATTAATATTACTCCTTCTTAAAAGGCCGACAACGCAGATGGTGTTGCAGTTGTTAATAGGCGTCGGTCGACCGTTGAGCCGCATACTTTTCAATAAAAAAATACTTACATTTTAAAAATCATCTTACCTTCGTTATTGTTATTGCTTCCCTTGCCGTCCTTGTCTTGAACGATGTTGATAACTTCGCCCTTATTTTCTCCGCGTGCATCATCGTAAAGTCCAGAACTAAGGCCCCCAACCGCTCCGGCATCCTTGCCTTGAGGAAATAATATAAAAACATTTATTCATCATAACTTTTATCACCGGTCGTTAAATGGCTGAACAAGACAGTATATTAAAGTAATTATTCAAGTAATGTTGTGCATGAAAAGGAAAATCAAGGCATTGAACCGTTACAATGTGTAGTGCTGGAAATCTGCCACTCACGGTTGGTAGATTGACAACTATAGTAAGTTAGTTTCAGAGAGCGGTTTTTTTATTGTGTCTGTCAACAATTGCTGTAAATCAATTACTTTTTGGAATCCTTTATAGTTTGCTCCTGATTGTTTTCTACCACGGCAAAATTCATCAATATTTCTTTAATACTGTTGTTACTAAATGCAAAGTAGATTTTAGTGTCGTAAATGTCCGTGTGTCCGATAATTACTGTTTCGCTCTTAAGATTTTAAGAATTACTGTTACAGAAATTTCTGGAGAAAGTTTTAAATCAAGTAAAGCGTATATTACATTATTTAATTTTTAGAAAATCTAATTAGGAAGTTGGAAGATGTAATCGTAGTTAGAACAGATAGGAAAGGATTTAGTTAAAATTGGAGGTCCCGACCGCTCTACTTCCTAAATTGTCTACTATTTAGGACAGTGTAATCGCAACGCTACGATTTAGAAGAACCAGTTGGCGCCCGCGCTTTGATCTAAGTGGACGTTCTAAGTGGATCTAAGCGGGCGGATGCGACATTTGCTTGCGATGGCGAGTGAAGCGACAGAATTGAGCAGTGGTTCGTGTGGCAGCACGTCCACAAAAAAAGAGGTGTTATTAAAAATTATAAACCTGTATAGGGAAAAAGGCACTATTTGTATAATAAAATTAATAAAAACTATTTAAACAAAGCAATGCGTGAACAAGGCATCAAGGTGTTGTTAAATATTTACAAAAACTATGACAGAAACGGAACTATTAAAACATTTAATTCTTAAAAAAATTCTAAAGTCGCCAGGTTCCAAAATATGAACTATATTAATATTGGACAGTTTTTTCTCAATGAAAAGTATTCTTTAACCCAGCATTTTCTCTCTTATCTTTTTTAATATCGATTGTTCCCACCACGGCTAAGGCAAGTCCTATTTTCTGCTGTTTTGATGAATACGGTGCCATCGGTCAAACGTGCAACCCCGTCGATACTTCTTTTACGAATGCGCTTCGTCACGATTTAGAATTCAATTAAGTGTAATGTGATCACTAGCTTCCAACTTAGGTTCCTAATTAGATTTTCTAAAAATTGAATAATGTAATAAACGCTTAACGGTGAGTGTAAATTATCAACAATAGGTTCCGCCACAATGAGCATATGCCTATGAATAGTACATTTATCCTCGATTAGGACTTCAAAACGTAGATGTGTTTGACACTCCTCAGGACTAAGATGGAGTGGTCCACTACCAGTAAAATAGGTGTCCATTATACAAGAAAATCTCAAGGCTTCGAGTATACAGCGGTATAACCATTTCATTTACGCCATAAAGTATCAAGATCGGCCACAGAAACAGCATCAAAAGTGTGAGATTCGGAAGTGTGATCGTTGATCCTTCTGCAAAGCGTGGCATGCATGGCAAATCCTACAACCAGAAAGGTTTAGTCCAGCAGTGAATTTTGTCGACTAATGAACAAGAACTAAAAAAAGTCTTTTTAAATTCACTGTTGCGAAACAACTGTAAAGTAAAAACGTAACTCATGAGCAGATGAAGTTGTACTTACTATGAGGACAAGCGGCATGACTTCCAGTGCTGACGCTCTGGTAGAAAGAGTTTTCATCTAACCACCGACTGACTCCGTGCGAGTAGGCACGGCATCGTCCCGCCTGTTTGTCCCACGCGCAGTATGGATCTTGGAGTGCCACGCATTCACTGCAAGATAAATTACTTCTAGTTATTGTTATCTATAGCTATATAATCTAGTTATAGCACAAAACTGTTTCTTAAGTCTACTAAATAACTCATGTTACCGGTTAATTTAACGATATTTGTGTAATCCAAGACATGGTGGTAGCCATTCCTGCTTACATGAAAATACCCTAATTTACCGACCACAGTGTTATTTATTTGCAATACTTTAGGTTTAGGACTTCTTTTCTACCTACGGGACCTGCTATGTACTCGGCTCGAAGGACCAAAACTTTTGAAGATTCTCGATGTTGATTGTACCTCGGTTGTGGTTGGGTTGGTTGGTTGTTGTACACAAAAACGCAGTATTTTATTTTATCCTTGTTATTAGGAAAACGCTTTTGCTCATTTTCTGGTTTATTTTTTCAATTGCCACCACACGGTGTAAAACTAAATTAAATTATAATAAAAAAAATACGTGTGGCACTCGGTGACTGCCGCGGTAAAGCTATTGCATAGCATTTTTTATCAACTTATGCAATTATAATTATTTATTTATTTTATGTATGCAGTTTAGTCTTTGATATTAAATCAAGTTACACTTATTGAGCGTGGTGACCGATAAGAAAACAATTTTTTTTCTCTTATTGAATAAATGAGAAGTTAATATTGTTTAAAATATTTTTAATATCTTACAATACATGTAGGTTATTCAGGAATTTTTATCATTCAGTTAGCAGCTAGTGTACACGCATACGTCTAGTCGAACGCACACAAACACCGTGCCGAAGTCTGCCGAGTGCCGAAGTCTGACGATGCACGGCTTTCAACGCCACACCTCCGTGCCCGTCGGAGTGGGGAGCGTGAGGTTTTTTTTCGTTACGGAATTTCTGGATTTGGTCCCCGCGCTCAAGGCCCGCGATAAAAGCTATGCAATAGCTTAAAAGACAACGCGCATTGATGATGTAAGCTATGATGACCCTTGTGAGATTAGAATACCAGGTTATAGTTACGAAATTATTGTTATGTCATCGGTTCTTAATACGTCCTCAATTATTTAAACGGCACAGATTAGATAATAGTTACCACGGCTGTAGTCTAAAGGATACTAAGGGGTAAGTAAGGGTACGAAAGGTAACATAATTACAGGCTGCGAGGCAATTCCATCTTAGTACCCCGAGATATTAACGCATCTTTAACCTACTCTATTTGAAGTTGATTACAGGTGTCCAACAGCTACAGTAGACACTTTCCATCAGGTGGTCTTTAAGTTCGTTGGTCACGTTAATTTTATAAAATATAAAGTGTATTGCGCTCTGTGTCGTAAAGATTTCTCTATTGTCTATATATAGGCTGTAAACTTATTGTGTCACTTTGGAACATACGGCATATGATATTGGATTAACATTACGGATTATGTATTGTCTATAAATAGAAGCTTGGCTCGTCTGTCACTTTGGAGCAACATATGGCGTATGATACACACAAGCAAGAGCTGATCTTGTCCCTGGAGCACTTGCGCAGCCTGAGGCTGAGGAACTCGCGGTTGCGGACAGCGAGATTTATCTACTGTCTATAAGTAGACGCTTTGCTCGTCTGGCATTTTAGAATAACATATGGCATGTGATACTCACGAGCAAGAGCTGATCTTGTCGGTGGAGCACCTGTGCAGCCAGAGGCTGAGGAACTCGCGGTTGCAGACAGCGAGATTTATCTACTGTCTATAAGTAGACGCTTTGCTCGTCTGGCATTTTAGAATAACATATGGCATGTGATACTCACGAGCAAGAGCTGATCTTGTCGCTGGAGCAGCGGTGCAGTCGCAGGCTGAGCACCTCGCGGTCGGAGACGGCGATGAGGCGCGCAGCGTCGCGGCCGGCGCGCGCCACGCGCAGCGCGCGCACCGGCGAGCCGGCCGCGAACGCCTGCAGCTCCTCGATCACCCCCGGCCCCGCCCGCGTGTTCGAGTCGTACGACACCGCGTTTATTGCTTTAATTATTTTGCCGTTGTCTGAAAACCAATGAAATTGATGGTTAATTAATTGTAAATAGAAGATTACCGTTACAGCCTATTAAAGTTCTCTTCTGAACATAGGTCTCCCCCAAAGATTACCTCATAGGGGGATACTTGCTATAGTTGTCATGCTTGGCCAGCGGGTTGGTAACAGTGTTTTTATTTTTATTCGTTATTAAGAAGACGTTGCAGCCCATCTCCTGATTTGTATCCCTCTGTCGCCTCTTAACACACCCACGGGATGATATGGAGTAGTGGATATTCTTACACTGAAATACAGGAAGGAAGAAGGCGAGAAATTTTTATTCGAGGCTAGAATACGATACAGGAGTCTTAAAAATAATAAGTATTGAAATGGTAATTAAAACCAGCCTGCGTAAAAAATGCACAGAAAAACAAAAAAAAAAACGTTTATACCTTATGTCGCATTCAAAACTTAGAGGAATCCAACGTCATTCCATATGTTAAAACTCATCAAGCGTTTTGGCCATGAGCGCGCGAAAGGAATAGGCATTACACCTAATTTCAAACGAATTCATAAAAGGAGGAGGTTCTCAACCGATTACTCGAGGACGCCTGAACCAATTTGGAAAATTATTTTTTGTTTCAAAGGGTTTACTTTCCAGATGGTCCCATTTAAATTTTATCGAAATCGGTCGAGCGGTTTTGTACAATTTTTTTTATTTTACCACTTCTTTACGTGGTAGAACCACGCTGCAGTTTTATTTTGCTTATAGCATAAATGGGTCGGCTCGAACGGGGAAGGACTACGCTCTCTCAGAATACCAGCGTTTTAGCAATTCGTGTGAAGAGTCTAGTGAACCGAATATATACACTTGAAAAATTTCACTCTCCTTCTGGCGCAGGCGGGTTAAAACGAGTATCGACATTATCATAAGTATTGCATTGCAGCACATAAATGGCTAACGACCTCAGCATGATACTACGACATTGTTTTCGCATCGCTAGTATGGTTGTAAAATCAAAATGTACCTATAATATTTACAATAAAATATAAAAATAGAAAAATTGATAAACATTTTATTACCTGTGCCAATGAACAAGACATCGTAAGCCTTCCCTCCAGGCGTTTTTACTTGAGGATCTACAGCGATTTGCGTAAATCGATAGCTGAAAAATAATCATAATTTCATTTAATTTATTGTATTTAAATAACATTAAAAAGTTTTGTTTAGTAAACAACACTCACTGAAAACTCGTCCTGATGACGATGGGCTCGCCAAAGAACGTAGGAACAGATTCATCCATTAGGGCGTGGGTCTTGATAAAGTTGAGTGTCTGGTCGGGTAAAAGTCTTGAGTCGTTGTAACATGTTCCAGGACGAGGTTCAGGCACCTGAGAAGTAAGAAAAAAACTTTGTAAGGATACAACATTACTCGAAAAAAATGACGGCTCGTGGCGCAGTGGCTTAACATTGAGTTGTGGCGCTGAGAGTCGTGGGTTCGAATACCGTACATAAAAAGTATTTGTATGGCATACAAGTAACTGTTCCGGATCTGGATGTTTGTCCTTGTGCAATTTATTTGACGATTCAGGAAAGGTAAAAAAAATGTCAAATATTCCAAGTGTTAACTGCTGATGTAGGTATCAAAGCTGGACGTCGCCCTTTTTTCATTTTAGAGAGAGTGTTGGGACCGAATCCGCCACGCTGCCGCAGTGAGTGTTGCGGATTTTACATGAATCACGGACACGATGCCTTTCTTTACCACCGAATACAATTACAATATCATAATGTGCCGGCGGAGATCTAACTCTGTTTAATCGCATCCTGTGAAACGCGTGCTTATCAAAGTTTTACATGAGTAAGTACGTGGATTATTAAAAATTAAAGTATGTAACAAAAACTAATCCCAAAATATTTCTATAAATATATAGCTATGATAGGCTATTTTAGATATTATTCAGCTATCGATTATATTTTTTTGCCTCTATCTTCTTCTAGAATTAAAAACAAAAATTAATTTCTTGACGTTTTTTATTCTTCTAGAATTAAAAAAAAATTAAGTTCTTGTAGAGAAAACTTACCTTAGCGCTATTTACAGGTAACCAATTGGAATTGAGAGCACTTTGTTCTTTGAAAGTTCCCTCAAAGGTATCAGCTATGTCCTGCATGCTGAACGCGCAAACCGCGCTCCCCGATATGCTGTTAGGGGGAGTGGTGAAGGTTCCATATATCAGTTGTGCGTTAAGACCGCCGTAAACACCTTCTATTAACTCGGTTGTCGATTCTGGAATATAACAATAGAAAAGAATGAATAAGGGAGCAATTTTGGTTTAATTACTATCGGAATGATTTCAAATCATACGAAAACTTACGTATTTCATTGAAATAGAAAGGAAAATCGCCAGCGACGGAACAATTGAGGCGTGACTTGAGGAATGACGTCCATCGCTGTTTGAAGCGGTGAGGACCGCCGCGGTCGTCCCGGCATACTCGCGCCACCCGTGAAAATACCGCCTGGGTAGAGATGAAAATTGTTTTTAATTAATGTAACTACATACATACATACATAAACACTCACGCCTGTCACCCAGAGGGGTAGGCAGAGACTACAGACTTCCATTTGGCACGATCCTGACACACCTCTCTCACCTCCTTCACATCCATATACCTACGCATACATGCTCGTCGGTTAAGGGTACTCCTAATTTGGCCCGTTTTCAATAAATTGCCAATTTGGTCAATAAATTTTCGCCTAGGACGTCCCTTTCCGACTCTGCCATTCATTTCTGCAACACACATTTTCTTTGTCACTCTTTCCTCATTCATTCTTTCCACATGATCAAACCACCGATGCATTCCTTTCTTAATCCTGGTCACAACATCATCTTGCAAACCACACTCTTCTCTTATCACACAATTTCTCACCCTGTCATTCAGATTCAGCCCTAACATACTCCTTAACGATCGCATTTCTACTGCGTTCATTCTACTCTCGTGCTTCTTCTGCCACACCCAACTTTCACTACCATACGTTAAAATAGGGACCAACACAGCATTGTGAATTGCCATACGTGCCTTTTTCGACACATTTTGACTCTTCACAATAGAGTGTAGGGCCCCATTTACTCTATTTAATACTCAAATAGAGTAATGTAACTACAATCTTCGTTATTCAATACAACTACTGTTAACTACTGAAACGCTGATTTTCAGCTTATTCCTACATGAATGAATCATGAACAAGCAGGATGTAACATAAGTGTGTGCGGTTGTGATTCGTGTGAGAATGAGATCAAGGTTCTTAGGGTTTATGGGTTTGTATGAACAGGTTGCTTATCGTAATTAGGTATAACGTTATTTTCGTTGATATCGGTTTTTTAGTTTACTAATATACTTTTTGACTCAAATTCAAACCAACAACGATTTGTAGGGAAGTTGTTCTAGCATTTCATTAATGCATATGCGAATCTTCCCCGGAATTCAGCAAAATGAAAATATTTTTTAGGCTTTCCTTGTATCGTATTGTATTGTGCGGGAAAAAATCAAAGCCCGGAGTGCCAACCTGTGCTTAGTCTCCACGCTACCGGGCCTTCTACAAAAATGTCTTTTAACATTGGTAACAAATTAGATTAGAACAGATTGTAAAAAATAATCTGTCATTTTACGTCACTTACGGAGAATGGCCAAAGGGGATTATATTTAGCTAAATCAAATAATATTGTTGGGTAAAAGTAAAAAAAAATTAAAACAAAACTGGTTACGTACCTTTCCGCAATTGATATATTCAACAGCTGTCTCTCGAAAGAAGAAGTACACGAAGTTTCCGTGCACTAAGGAGTTCACAAAGTCAGGAGCTGCGAACAAGAACGAAGTTAGTGGTGCAAGAAATTTTAGGAAGCTTTGACGTAACTAGTTGCTGTAACTGTCAATAGTTATAATCAGTCATAAGTTGGCAAAATAACGGAATTTGGGTTCCTTATTACTCATGTAACTAAAATTTCGTAAAACCTATTCCATACCTAGTTTTGTTTACCTAGTTAATAAAAGGTTGTTTTCATTACCTCGATGAAAAGGTGGGTGTTTTCAAGGTAATAGTGAATATAGAATGGTTAAGAAGAAATGGTATCGTGGTCACTTAGATTTTAAGGGGGGTGAAGCAGATGCGGGCGGGCAATCAGCACGCGGGGCCCCTCGCGTATCCGGCTAGCTAGCTTCTAGCAGTATTTCGTTTATCTACTCATGTGGCAAAAGCGACTAGTAGGGATGGGTAAGTGAAAAATTATATCGATATATATCGTATCGATATTTTTAAACAGTTTCGATATATTCGCGTGATAAATATCGATATACAGTAATGTTTTGCATAATGTAGTAAGATAATACCATTTTGAAATGGTCTTACTGGACGGTTGGATGAGGAAAAAAACGACAACAGTATATGAATGTTTTGTAGCTTCTTTTGTTGCCTAAAGTTTTGTCGATTAATACAACATTTTAAAATATATCGAAATTAATACTAATTCAATACTCCAAGATAAATGTTGAATATCGATATATCGCGATTTAAAAATATTCACGGTATATACATCAATATTTAAGAAAATATCGATATTTCGATAGCCTAGCGATATATATTTCGGATAGAAAGCCTAGCGACAATCTGAAAATCGCTCTTTCATAAGTGTAGGATTATTTCATAACCCACTAATAGATGAATACATCTACGCAGTATACCAAAATAATGTAATTGATTGATATAACCAGCGTTTATTTATAAAATAGTTTTATTTATATAATTGGGTGCACCAAAAGAGCCTCCTCGTGTGGCGACACCTATATTATATTATAGACAGGTATGTATGTATATAACATGATACGATTCGTACCTATGCCAGTAATACCATTTTGAGCCTTATACTACGTAATGCAAAACACGACAGTGTATCGATATTTATCACGCGAATATACCGATACTGTGATATATATCGTATCAATATAAAATACCGATACGATGTATATTGATATACTTTTTTACTTGTCCATCCCTACTCGTCACTATGGTTACACATGAGTACATAAATGGAATATCTACTCATGTGAATGCTAGCAGCTAGCAGGATACGTGACCACGCGCGCCGGTCGCCCGTCCGCGTTTGCTTCACCCCCTAAAAATCCACGATACTATTTCGTCTTAAGCTAGCGTGTTCCACCTTCGACTACATCGGATATATTATTGCAGTGATCATTGACAGTAGGCCTTAACTAAATAATGTAATCTAACTCAACATATTATATTACTGTCATGATATTGTTTACATCAATGATTTAAATGCGATCCTAATCGGATTTATTTCTGTTGACGCATCAAATGCCAGTCGCGTGACTAGCAGTTCATAGGCGCTCGGCTTCAAATTCAATTAACTTGACGGATGACTGTTTGACAGCAATGTTCAAAGCTATCGACCCTTAGTCGACCACACCCAATGTACACACAAAAACATAGTACGACACATTTTACACTAATAGCCAGCTGTTTCTTACAATCTTTTAACGCATTGTCTTTGATTTTTGACTGTCTCGGATTTTATTTTGATAAAATTAATTTAAATAATTATATATTCACAAGAATACAATTAGGATTAAGTATATAAATAAATCTTGTAGTCCGCGAGCAAGCCAAATAAAATTATTGATTGCAAGTGATATGTTAATACGTGCTCGGCGGTGAAGAACCCTGTCGGTTTCATAGGCCGTCACCATTGATATTATGTCAATGGCCATCACTAACAAGACGACTAATACGAGTCTGTTAGCAATACGAACCGCATCTAAATAAATGGCAAATTTGTAATCAAATAAATTTTTATTTGCCAGCGGAATCCTACATCAAATTCCTGTTCTTGTACGAGTAAGCAAGTAGAGGTGGATTGGTTAGCATTCCGAAACATTGAGCATTCTCCAGATACGCTGCAACCGAATTTCAATTTATAATGATTGATAAATTTAGATTTGTGGAGTGTAAAATAGAGTAAACATTCGGCCGATATACAAGCTGTCACTGTATTAATTCTAAAACAATTTGGGTTAATCTTATTTATTAGTGAACCTTTAATCAAATATAATTAATAAAAGAGAAAATATGTAAAATGAAGAAGCAAAAGTGGAATGTTAAGTTTTGAAATTGACCCTAATATACTAGACGATGTGCATTTAAATGCACACTTTTTGTGAAAAATCCTAAGCAATACTCAAGAATATTTTTTATTAATTTTATTCACATTCGCGTAGTGTAATACCCATATCTCACAGCAAAAATATTGATGAGCACTGGCAACACTTGAACGCACAGTAGATCGCAAGATACTTATTATACTCTTTGGCGGGCGTCTACGACATACAAGTTAAAAATTGTTTGGAATTCTAACATTTTCCTATAAAAATGAAAAAAAAAATTTGCTAGAAATAGTACCTAATTATACAATCTTTCGAGTGAACTATAATTTTTTTAATTCAATTTCAATTAGATTTAGAATAGAGAAAAGAATCATAACGATACACGTAGAATGACACGAATGATTCTGCATGTATCTTTTAATGCACGTTGTCAACTTAACAAAAGACCTACCTGAATTTAGGTGTATGCATTTGTGGATACATTGCCAGTTTTAGGAAATTTAATGTATTATTATGGATTACAATGAAATTAACTGTTTGTTTTGAATGGTTATTTAATAATATTTATTTTGTTTTAGCCTTCTGCAAGAGCCGCTAGAATTTTGGCGTTAGTGCCTAAGTCTGGGGCTGGTCCCGACATCGAGAACAGTGATTTTTCAGAAGATGAACTTTATTATGCACTCATAATCGTGAAAAAACAAAAACTTTTCAACAAAATCTTCAACGATCTTGTTGAAGATTCTGATGTAAGTTCAGGCCCACCCTCACTAGGATCTTCATTTGAATATCTTCAATTAATTTCTGATAGTGACGAAGATACTGTTTGTATTACAACTGTAAGCTCGTCAGTGATTGACTAGAATATTAATTTATGCCATCAAGTGTCAACCCCATCTTATCCTAGCCCAGATTCACCGTCTATATTAGCTTCAGTTTCAGTTCCAACTGCGTCAGATAGCCAAAGCCAGCAAACAGAACACCAAATTGTACCCGCTACAAACATTTCATCTATACACAACATCATCTATGACAACAACTTTAGTTTTTTTCTTCGATCGATTGCCACCAAATGGAGATGTAATGTTAAAATTATTTCGCCTATCTAATGGTGAAATTTACACTTTGCTAATAATTTACAAGATGATGGAGATAGGTACTTTAAAGTCAGACATCTCTTAGAAAGTATACGTCCCAAAATTGAAGAGGAAATTCATTTTAGCATAGACGAAATAAAGGTGCCTTATAAAGGTACACGAGCTGATTCACGTAAACAATACATTAAAAATTAACCCCGTAAATGGGCTTTTAAAGTCTTCGTTCGCACAGGAGTATCCGGTATTATTTATGACATTTTTGGATACGGTAGAGAAGACACTTTTTATTATCATGAGTTTACGGAAGATGAAAATGGTGTCGGCTTAGGCGCAAAAGTTGTATTAGCTTCATCCAAGACAAACAAATAACAAGCTTGTTCGATGCTGTACTTCGACAATTTTTTCACTTCTCTAGAGTCGCTGAAGCATTTGAGAAATTAATATGGCATCTTTGCTTTATGGACTATGACGAAAATAGGAAAAGAAGTTATCTAAAAAAAACATTTATTTGAAAATTTTATTTCTGAGATTTCTCAAAATTTATAGTTTACCGTGCTGATTTGACTAAAATTCACATAAAATGTAATAGCAATAGAACTTTCGAATGCCGTGAATCGCGTTTCGATCGGTCAAGCCGTTCAAAAGTAATAAGGAGTTTACATACACGCACATACATACATACATACGAAGGGACATTCTCGTAGGAATAGTCATAATAGCTTCATAGGACTTCAAAACGTGAAGATCTGATGAGAATTCGATTTTCAAGAACCAATAACTTTTCTATTTTTGAAAATTATTGATTTTCAAAGCGGGAAGTTAAGAATGAATAGATTCCGCAATAAAATAATGTCGTGCGCCAGCGAAGCGAATATCAGCTAGTGTATATATGAAGATGTGAGAAAAGGGTATTTAATTTTCCTAAGGTGCCATAAGCCACTGCAGCATAAGAACTACGCAAACTTTAAACTAAAGGTGAGTTATGGACGCTAATATAATAATATCTTCTAGATATATAATCATGTCCGGCTGAGTAAATTTTGGTCACAGCAGCCGGTTTCAACGGAGATCAACCAATCTGCAAGGACAGGATTACAGTACGCAAGTGCGTGCGCAAGCACAGAAGCACTCTCCTTTATAAATTGAAATAATTTTAAGTTAATTTTAAAACAATCACCCATCTCATTGATTACATAATATATGTTACATATACTATAAAAGGGTTTCAGCGTTGTGTCAAATTAATATCAAATTTATCTTATTCTTTGAAAATTCATACATACTCGTATACGTCATAGTTTATACAATCATATATGCTACGTACCATCTTCAAACATGGCTAATGAATGAAATTCAATATCTAACTACCTGTCGTCTTCGTTTACATGCAAACACAACGTGATGGATTTACAACTTCATTCCATTATATGCGTGTTGAATACGAGTCACCTAACATTACTGATTAAATTAATTTCATAATGTTAACGTCGACTTAACTAGTGGAGGTTTAGTTAGTTACAAATTAAGCTTGACTTAGGTTGTTTGTCTTATGTAAACGGTTTACGCAGTTATGAAGAGAGTTATTTGATTTTAAAGCATATTTATTTTACTATGTATTATGTTCTTTATCAGAATTTGTAACCTACTCTGATGGCCATGATGGAATTCACCACATTTACACTAGGTAGTCGATTTTGTGAGGATCGGCTGTCACTAGTAGTACGGGTTGATATCAAATGTGAGCGAATTTTAATAAAAAACTTGTGAGCGATATACCAAACTGTCGTATTTATACCAGATGTAAAATACATACTCATGACTCGTTGGTCTAGTGGTTGTAGTAGTGCGACTGCTGGTCTTGAGGTCCTGGGTTCGAATACCAGGTCGGGCCAAAAAATTAATTTTTTTTTCTTTTTATAGAAGAAGGGGCAAACGAGCATGCGGCTCACCTGATGTTAAGTGACTACCGCCGCCCATGATCAACCGCAACACCAGGAGAATTGCGGGTGCGTTGCCGGCCCTTTAGAAAGGAGTAAGCTCTTTTCTCTTTTAATTATTGAGTTTTTCCGTCAAGGAATTCTCAGTAGTTGCTCGGAGGCAGGAAGTTGGCAGTATCTCACCCCCGTGCCTCGGAAAGCACGTAAAGCCGTTGGTCCTGCGCCTGATCTCTCTCCGGTCGTGTCGGTTTACCGTCCCATTGGATTATGAGAGTGAGGGAATAGAGAGTGCACCTGTGCTTGCGCACACACTTGGGCACTATAATCCTGTCCTGTGCCGATGGTTAGCCTCCGTTGAGGCAGGCCGGCGTGGCCAAAATTCGGTCTGGAGGACATTATTATTACTCATGACTATAAGATTATAAATTAACTTCCCGACGACCTTTGACTAGAAATTTATAATATAGCTTAGCTGTAACTTACAATACAGCTTAATGGACGAAGACAAACCTAATTCTAGCTATTCTAATAATTTGAAGCTAAATACATCATGTAGTGCAGTCGTCGCCAGAAGCAACATAGGAAAACTAAACAAGAAGATTGGCAACAGCGTCGTCCTGATGACATCATTAAAATAAAAGTTATTGGCCGTTGACTCGTCTTTAGCAGACGAGTATGCCAACCATGGCGAATAGATGAGGCAATAATGGGGGACGTGGGTTTGGTGTGATAATTTGCCTATTGAATAAAAATATTCTATCCTATTTTACTTTATCTTTCACTAGTATTAGTATTAGAGGTAAAGTTTTATCTCTCTTATTTTAAGTCAATCACGCGTTGAAGAGGGTGAATTTATTCGAATATGGCCTCCATGATCTAGTTACACTAATTAACTTTTTGCACCACATTTTGTCTATACAGTATTTAAAACATCATATATATGACAAAGTATATATATATATATAATAGCCTAATATTAAGGATACGGACTTCGACACCAGAGAGGCGTGGATTTGAATCCGCTATTCGTTTATTGTCGTGAACCAAACGGGGTATAATAGCGTTACTAGTATTGTTTTTTAAAGAAGTCATCGTCAAAAGGTAAAACACAGGGCTACAATGCACTTACGCTTTTTATTCAATATTTACATACCGTTTAGCGTCATTGAATCATAAGGTTCTGTTTGCAGTGGCTGCCTATAAATGATCGGCTCCATGCCACTGAAGTCTGCAACTGTACCCGAATACAGTTCCCCATCTGGAAACAAGAAAACAAAATGTTTGAAATATATTATTAGGGACATTAAGTAAACTCACTAAAACGAGGCGGGACACAGGTTAGATTAAATTTCCTAGTCATGTCAAGCATGAAGTAAATGATAATAAGTCCTGAAGGTCTGTAACATACGTGGTAGAGCCATGCTGCAGTTATATTAGTAGCATAGTTGTAACACGAATGGGTCGGCTCGACCGTGAAAGGACCACGCTCTCACAGAACACCAGCGTAAAATAGTAGCTTAATGCTGCTGTGTTTCGTATGATGAGTGAACCAGAGACCCTTTTTACTGGAAACGAGGCATTTCATCTTAGTCCTCACAGGTGACAACGCATCTGCATTTTGATTCGTAATTGAGGGTAGATGTAGAAGTCTATGGGCCACAGCAACCACTTACCATCAAGTGGACTAAGTGCTCATTTGTTACCCATTCCTATAAAAACATCTCAAATATGACGAATGTACATATTATAGTTAAAGAGAATACCACAAGTTTTATTTTTAAGCAATCAGATATAATATAGTTAAAATTATGAAAAATATTCCTTTTAGAGTAACGGAGTTTCATACTTTGGCTGAGAATAAACGCTATTTTAATTTTAACTCCGACCCCAAAGTTTGAAGAATGGAAACAAAGGCTCGGAGGTCAAAAAGTTGAATGAAAGTTTTCGCTTATATTCCAATACATTTTATAAAACAAAAAAGATTTTTCGTTTGACTAAAAATATGTTTTATTTTTAGCTAAGGTATATACAGTAATTATAAGTTTTTAATAACATTAGTTCATAATGATTTCTTATATTTAAGCGAACACTCCACATTGATTAAAACTGCTTTTACGGATTTTATCGCGTTTAATTTAAATGATTTTAATTGCCGACGTTTCGGGTGCTTTCCAGCACCCATGGTCACGGGGGACTGAAGTGACTGACGTCCCGATGTCAATGTTAATCTGGAGTACCTTCAGCTTTAATTTCAATAGCCTTATGGTTAGGAATCGATGTTCTTTCACAATGATTTGTGGTCTACTAAATCTAATGTAATGTTGGGGCCGCCTAGGATATGATCATAAACTGCAGACTTTCCGGACGTGAAGCATCAACGTTCCGGGAAGTCATAAAAAACATCACAATTTCAATAGAGAAGTAGGCTGGGTACTACCACCTGCTTGGGACCCTGTAGTTAATAAAATTAAAACTAAACCCAAGTATACCACTTCAAGACTTCAATACACAGTAAGTTCATTCTGCGTAGATTGGACCACAAATAATAATTAAAAAGCTGAAGGTACTCCGGGTTAACATTGACATCGAGACGTCAGTCACCTCAGTCCCCCGTGACCATGGGTGCTGGAAAGCACCCGAAACGTCAGGAATTAAAAATCATTTAAGTTAAACGCGATAAAATCCGTAATAGTAGTTTTAAACATAAGTTCATTTTCAGTTTAAAGCGCAAACAATTTTGTAATTAGGTAATTAATTAAAATCAAACATTAACACGTTGACTGCGAAACGAGGCTTGAAACACCTCGTCCGTGTCTCGTCGTTATAGCGGTAAGGAAAAACTTAAACTTCTCTGTCGTGCGAGAGGCGTAACTTCCGTTTGATTCAGTCTTGGAAAGAGATAACTATATATCTGAGATGTGCTATTGATGCCGAGTTTTTTGGTATATCTACCTTAATACCGGATTTTTTTAGGCCTCGTACCGCACTGAATAAATTAAGTTTTAAAACAGTGCGTTACGAGGTTGCGAACACCTCGTACACCGCACACCTCGTACCGCACCCTACGCTAGCTTTACGCGGTTAGTGTTGTGCAAAACGTTGAACGCTGCACCCGCGACTTTAATAATATTATTGATGATGAAGAGGAATTGGGTGGTAAATCCAATTCTAAATTAAAGTTATTTGAAAAACAGCTAAGTTTCCAATCAATATTTACAAATTATACTCCGTCTAAGTGAAATAATTATGTAGGAATATAACAAATAAATTCAACTGACAAAAGCAAAACACACACAGGCCGTAACGATCCCATACTTATGTATAGAAATTCTCCAATAAATCGCTACACCTAATCAACCCGCTTCAAAAATACACTATCAGTTTATTTTTTCAGAACCCGCTCCAAACAATCCACATCATCTCGAAAAAGGATCAAAGAAAATGAGATGTGTAGGATGCTACGAAAAACTTCGCACCTTCTTATCAAGTCGTGAGGCTTACAAAATAGCAAAGAAAATTCTCACAGAATGTATCGTTTGCAAAAAATATTATTGTTTGCCCTGTTTTAATAAAAAGCGTCCATAAGTACAATTAAATAAAATCGATATTTTTTCCCATCACTAAACAATATGAAAAACTGCCCTTTTTTTTAGTGCGGTATGGGGTACATAAGACCCCACATTTTATTTTACCTATAGAATCTAAACTAAATAATCCGCCCACAGGCGGCGGCAGATTTAGATTAATCAACTCATTCTTAATGATAATCGCGACAAAAACCACACAATTCGCCTTATTTGGCGCCAAAAAAAGAATTTTTGTCTCATGTGGGCGGTGGGGTTTATTTAGCCTCGTGCCGCTACAACTTCTGGTTCAGAACGAGGTTTCAAACGTCTCGTAATAATGGAAAGTACAGATAAATCAGTGCCGCGGGGAACGTGTTAATCTATCATATTCATTGTTTATTCAATATACATAATATGAAAAATATGTATTAGCCTTTCAATTCTTGTGGTGTGTAAGGTTATGAAGTTGATGATGATGATTAAACAATAGTCAATGTTTTTTATTAAGCATTGAGATATTGTCGATTGCTTCTTTTGCGATTAGCACTTTCGACGCTGTTGCCAGTCGCCGATCTGATTTTTTTATATCTGGTGTAAACGAGATGACTATACCGTCATATATCAAAAGCCATAATTTTTTTTCTATCATGTCCCTTAGTCGCCTCTTATATACTCACCGGATGCATGGGGCGATGGATTCTCTTATAATAAATAAAATATGTGATTGTGTACTAAAAATCTGGTATCTCAAATTAAATATCTCTTTAAATTCATAAATACAGATAAAGAATGTTAAAGAGCAAAAATTTTTTGCAAAATGTAAGGCTCGCCATTAGTTATTAAAAAAAACTTAGTTTGATAGTTTGTACCACCAGTTCACTACTACTATGGTTCCATTCGAATCACATCAGTTTGTCTCCATCATTAATATCACTTCGCTCGCTCTTGCTCAGCCAGCGCCCAGCAGTGTCAGCTTTTGTCTTTTTCATACCGTAAGTTCAGTTGAGCACAAATTATTAAAAACCAGTAGATCAGTTTTAAGATGAAATGAATATTTTACAGCAAAGGGTTTTCTAATGACTAACTTGTTTTAAGTTGAGAGAGTCTTGAAATATAAAAAGACTATGCGAATATTTTTTGTTTGTTTACTGATGGACGATGATCCATTTTTTTTAAATGACTGCTAAGGACATGCAAGACTGAAGATAACGACGAATTTCGGCTAATACTATCGCTAAAGTGAGCATGAGCATAAGATGAAGTATGAGCCTTGGCAGCTCAGACGATTAACGCTCGCTGTAAATATAACAGAACGCGAGTAACCCCGGTTCGATCCCCGCCGGCACCAATGAAATTGTTAATTGCAATTTTAAGTGCTGATTTACCACGTGCTCGGCGGTGAAGGAAAACATCGTGAGGAAACGTGCATGTCTGAGTAATGAGAAAAAAATATTTCGAAGACTTGTGAAGTTCGCCAGCACGCATTGGGGCAGCGCGGTGGACAGTTCCTTGCTCTAAAACCCTCTCAGAAATGAGGGGAGGCCTGTGCCCAGCAGTGGGACGTATACGGGCTGTAACTTTTACTATCGCTAAAGAACTTGCATTGAATCTGTATATTAAATAATATTTTACAAAACTAATAAATTTTAAATACCCAGATGTACGATCACTTTCGGTTCAGTGAGCCCTAACGTATAATTCAATACTCACGAGCCCTAATTTTGTACGTAACATGAAAACGACTACGTGACCGGACTGCGCTCGCGAAGAACTAATTAGCACTTCCGGGTCATAGACAATTGGTGATTCGAGTTGGAGATCGACAGGAATTACAGTTATTATTGTCTTATTCACAGCCTTAATTGAAATTATCTTTATAATGAGGTAATTAATAGAACTTCTTATTTTGCTATCACATCTCTTTTAGGTGTCTCTTAAAAGAATTAAAATTTACTAGAGCAATCTGAATAGCCATTATTAGTGCTAAATAACACCGAGATGCTGTTCGCTGTTTCATAAATAATGTTCCGTGAATTATTAATATGTCGTCACAGTACGTATGGCATCTGAGATTTTGGATAAGCAAATTAATTAATTCATTAATTACAGCCCTATGTGGGCGGCCCATTGCCACTTTAGCTTACTATTCCGTTGGGTTATATCGGTTACTCTGGTTCTACTAGGTAAGCAAATAATTCAGAGTAATAGACAACTGAAATATAAACTCTGAATATGAAATTCTACCGGTGATGATTTTTGTCTGTCATAAACACAATTTACTGCGATTATCATTTGTATTTTGTGTGCTATATCTGACCGCTTTAATTTTGTCACCTAAGCACTACATCGAATTACAGAGGCGATATGAAAATGTATGATTTAATCAGAAAAAAGAAATTTAAAGACGTTGATAGATTTAAAAATGAAATAGTAAGTATCTGCCAATGCTTTTAACGTAGATAATACAGAAATGCATTTTAAATTTAATTCATATATGCATGCAAAGTCAGGAGCTCAATGTAGGGCATCATAGTGAGTGTAGATGTCTTTATTTATATCCAAGACGAGATATATTCTGTGCTGAAAATGAAAAATGTGGGAAATATTAAGGGGAAATATAACCTCAAATGGCTTAGCAAGATCCTCCGTTATGCCGAAAATGTTACAGCATTAATTTTGAAATAAATATATGGTAAAGTTGAGGATTATGTTAGACGAAAACACGATTCCGTAAAATTTTCTCGATAGAAAAAAAATCCAAAGTTACCTCCAAAATAAACAATAAACCGCTGTTATTCATAAAATACTTTAAATAAGATCATGAAACCTTGCATACTAACTGAACTAACTATAAAGCAGTGCTTATGTTATTTACTTTTTTTAAAATACCATTATTTTCACTGTAAAAAGAAATTACCTAAACTATCCGCCTCTTGAAGCGTGATTCCTGCCGCCCGTTCAGTTTCGCTTCGGCCTTTGAAGGGGGAGGTTGTGTCGCTTACGATCAGAATACACATTACGCAACAGGACGACGTAAAATTAAAATGGGAAATAACCGTAATAAAAATAAGAAGCGACTGGCTTGGCGTTAAGAAACAGGCATAAATATGATAAACCTAATGAAATAAGTGTCTAACGACCTATCTACTTACAGTATTAGTGATTACAAACATATCGGTACATAGCATACGACGCGCGGGCAAGTGGGGGCGAAATTAGAATTTGAGCTGACTTACTATATCCCCTTAAATTTAATAAATTTAATTATGTACGTACGACTATACTACTAAAGGATATATGTACCTAAATAGCCGTATCTCTGCGTTGGTATTCATATAGAAAATAGAAAATTCTGTGTTTGTATCACAGAAGTAATAATAATATAGACTGTCTGGTTGGTCTAGTGATCGCAGTGGCGACTGCTGATCAAGAGATTCTGGGTTCGAATCCCCGGTTGGAACAAAATTATTTAACTAACTATTAATATCTTTAGTATAATGGATTTACGCAAACTGACACCTGATTCTATTAATTAACAAAATAATTTATTGGATTTTTCTGTTAAGAAATTGTCAGTAACAGCCCAGGCTCAGGAAGTTGGTGGTGGTTCACCCCCGTGCCTCGAAAAGCACGTAAAGCCGTTGGTCCTGTCCTGACTTTCCAGTAAAAAGGGTCTACGGTTTTCTACCCTCGCCATACGAAACACAGCAGCATTTAGCTGATATTTTACGCTGGTATTCTGTGAGAGCGTGGTCCTTACCCGGTCGAGCCAACCCATTTGTGCTACAACTATACCATTAATATAGCTGCAGCATGGATCTACCACGTAAAATCCTAATCCTAGTCACAGCCTCTAGCAAACCAAACTTCCTCCTTTCACTCCACCTCACTCTATCATTCAGAGTCACAGCTAACATAAGAACTATGTTATGACCACATTTCTACAGCATTAGTTTTACTCTTATGCTTCTTCTGCCACACCCACAAACATACTTTCACTACCATATCATATTCACTACCATAGATAACACAGCATTGTGAATTGACATATGAGTATGTGCCTTTTTAGAAACCTTCTGATTTCCCACAATAAAGTGAAGGGCCCCAATTACTATGCGTCCTTCATTCACTCTACGTTTTATATCTTTGTCATGTCTAACATTCCTGCTTCTACACATTTTAAATGCACTGATTTAAGAATACTGCTTATTATCATCATCATCATTACAACCCTTCAGAAGTCCACTGCTGAACATAATCCTCCCCAAAAGAATGCCACAAACTACAGTCCTGAGCCACCTGCATCCACCGACTTCCTGCATGCCTTACCAGGTCATCACTCTATCTAGTGTGGAGCCACCTTTCATTTCGCCTACCGGTACGAGGCTGCCACTCGAGGCAGCCACCTTGCTTCCTCATCGGTAGTCCTGCTTATACATTGTGTTGCTTTTACGTATGAAAGAAAATGTATTCCTTAAAATTACAATTTAAAAAAAGTAAAACTCGTTTAATGAAAAGTAATAAAGCAGAAGGTTACTTGAACTCGGTCAAAACAGTACTTTATTAAATTGTTCAAATGTTATTCGATACAAAGCACATATAGAGACATAAAATTGCGTTAATCCCCGATATGAGATACTGTATATGGCTAAGAGCGGTCTCGTATAGTGGTCCCGCGGGCGTCACTTTACTTAATTGGACCAGATCAATAGGAGATAACTAAGCGTAGCCGCTGTAATGGAGTCCGCGGAAGATGGACGATGTGAGTGTGTGTGTGAATATATTGTGCTCGTATTGCACGAATGAGCTTTCTCTTTAGAATGGGTATTGAATAGGCAGAAAGAAGCGATTCATTTAAAGACAATTGTGAAAAACTACTATTACTACTATTATTAAATGTAAATACTAATATATAAGAATTTCTCGAACATATTGTGTAAAATATTCATATTAGTTAATGTTTACCAGTCCGAATTTTTTGACGCTGCATTCCGTTTGGGATGATAATCTGGTTGGTAACACCGCCATCTATTGGAAGCCGTAAGACCTTTCATGTATATCCTATCGCTTCTTACGAGACCCATGGGTCGAAATGGAAATGGAAAGTGGTTTACGATACATTAACGCACCACACGGTGGTAGGTTAATGTATGGTAAAGTGCAAAAACTATTATAATCTAAATCTAGTCAAAAAATCAAACCATATCAAATATAAAAAAAAAACTTGTATGATAATCGATTTACAACACGTAATCAAGAGGAAGGATGAAACGAAAATTTGATATCTTCGACTGAGAAAATAATTTTTTTATAGTATATACAAAAATGGTGACAAATGAAAACTAAGGGTGACAAACGAGCGCACAATCAAGCTGATGGTGTGTGGATGCTGTAGCCCATAGACATCTACATCTTTCCTCGATTAAGAATCAAAATGCAGATGTGTTGCCACCCCTGATGACTAACATGGTATGTCTCGTTTCCAGTAAATAGGGTCACCGGATCTCTACAATCACCATACGAAACACAGCAGCATTACGCAGTGTAGGACACACAGCAACATTGAGCTGCTATTTTACGCTGATATTCAGTGAGTGAGTATTAATTCAGGCTACAACCATAATAAGAGCGGCAGCGTGACTCTACCACGTAAAAAATACTATGACTAAACTAAATGGTATACTATCTTTAATCTAACTATGTAACAATATGTAATACTTTCATCTATATTATACTAGCTTGCCAGGCAGACGTTGTTCTACCCTTTTCTACGACCCTTTGTCATGTCCTATTAAAATTCTTAATTTAGCAAAAAAATTTTGGGTCACTCATGGGCAAAAAAACTATCTCTCAAGTTGGACAAAACTGCACACGGTGTGCAAATTTGATTAAAATCGGTTCAGTAGTTTAAGAGTAGGGATGATCGATGTTATAGAAACATCGATGATGACATCGATGTTGATATCGATAGCTTAACATCGATGTTCGATGTTTATCCTACTCAAAACATCGATGTTGACCGTTATCGATGTTATAGCACATGTACCTATTTAGTAGGTTAAAATTAAATGTACAAAAAATTTGTAGTGTTGTTTATGGTTTATTATTTATGAAACTAAATAAATTAATAACGCATTCAGTGTGAAACAGTAATTTAAAAATGGGAAAAACTTAACAAATATTTAGTTAACTTGTTATATTTTTTGCCGATAATGATGAATATTATTATTTAGATATTTAAATGTTCCTATACTCGTACAATTATAAATCTTCGATCTACTATCCTAATTTACGATTTAGACGTAGGTTTTATATTAACTACTCATAGCGCGAAATAAAAATGATTATAGAAGAAAATTAACAAACTTCACAAAAACAAAATAATGGACTTTCCGTCACATTTGTTCACACAATTTTTAATCAGGCAGCCCAGGCAGTAAGTGTCGACAGCCGTTTATAAAATGCACTTTGCAGTGAAATTGTCTATGCTGACGATTGCCCGACCATTGTCAAACCATAAACTTATTATCCCAAGCTCAAAAAAACAGCTAAATATGATTGAATTGTGTAGATACATATTGTTTCGAAATTATGTGTGTATAGACAGCAAGGGAAAAATAATTAATTTGAATATCAATTTATGTCGAATAGTTATTAGGCGACAGCCGATAACGACACCACAATAACAAAGCGAAAGCAGTTACAACAGTGACATTACAGTTCACACTCGACGGGGAGTTTGACACATCATAATGATAGTTTTTTAGGTGATCGATGCATTTAGGAATCCTTAGTTATTCAAAATTTTAAACATTTAATAGGAGATGAAATATTTAGTTAATATTTATTTCGCGGGTTCACAGTTCGCATTGTTCACAAGTTCTTATTAATCGATTATTGGTTCATTGACATCGATGTTTGACATGTGGCAACATCGATGTTTCGATGTTTAAAGTGTGGTAAAATCGATGTTAAAACATCGATGTTTCAATTTCTAACATCGATGATCATCGAACATCCCTATTTAAGAGCCCATCGCGGACAAACAACGTGACACGTAATTTTATATATATTAAGATTATAGTAGAAAGTTTCGAGCATAAAGCATAATTAAAAAGCGAACGAAGCATATTTAAAAGCAAAAAGTTAAGGAACTGTCAATTTCGGATACCAATGTATCTTTGTGATAAATGAATATAATTTGCAAGGGGATGCGTTAACGTAAAGAAAATTGCACAAAGGGACAGCGTGACGGTAATTGATGATGTATCCTGTCGTTGCATTGGTAAGTGTTTTGAGGGACTCAACAAATTCAATAACAAATTGTGTACACGAATATAGATCTAAAAACATTTTATGTTAAGTCCAAAATCGAATTAACGCAATAATTTACACTAATATTATAAAATATACATCCATAAACACCAATTTGTTATGGACTGACCATTCAAGTGGGAACGTTGCCAGCCTTCTGAAGATCGCAACAAAAGACATCCGCTCGCAATTGTAAGTAGGAAAGTAAATTATGTTTGTTTGTTTGGGATAATCTTTTTTCTATCCAATTTGTTTACTTTTGCGCCCGCAATGAAGAGCTCTGAACTAAGTAAAGTACATATCTGTCGACGTAAAAACGAATAATGTAGTCCAGTACATTTCACCGAGCTTTTGTTGGAAACTTACATTAGTTTAGTATACGTTTGTTAAACGATTTGTGATCGAATGTACATTTCTGAAATGAGTAATATTTGTTAGAAATAATAATTTAAATTTATTTATTTATATTTGTAATTATTTTATTCTCTTGGTCGTAATGCCGCTTGGAAAATAAAAATCGATTACGATTGCGAGATACGAGGCCGAAGGTGAAAAAAACATTTTTCTAACATAACTTTGAGATTTCGCAATATAATTTGGTGAAATTTGGAGCGCTTTGCATTTGAAATTAGCGGGAAGTTCCAGGGATGGCCTGCAGGGTCAACCAATTTTTTACCTATATCCTATATGGCACATATGTGATCTCTTAATCCTCTCCGCCTGCTAAAGCGTGGCGACTAAGCCAATATCTCCTACCTCTAAACAATGGGAGAGATCCATGCCCAGCGGTGGACTTTAACGACCGAAGGTGAAAATTTGGATGATGTTTTTAACCGACAACTTCTCATTAGTATAATTTGAATGAAATTTTGATCACATGAGTAATAAATTGGTATTTATAGGGGAAATATAACCTTAAATGGCTTAGCAAGATCCAGAATGTTGCAGCATTATTTTGAAATAATATATGGTAAGATTGTTTGAAAATTTAAAATTCCAGCTTTGCTTAGATGAAACTTTGCATACTAACTGAACTAACTATAAAGCAGTGCTTATGTTATTTACTTTTTTTAAATACCATTATTTTCACTGTAAAAAGAAATTACCTAAACTATCGGCCTCTTGAAGCGTGATTCCTGCCGCCCGTTCAGTTTCGCTTCGGCCTTTGAAGAAGGAGGTGGTGTCCCTTACGATCAGAATACAGATTACGCAACAGGACGACGTAAAATTAAAATGGGAAATAACCGTAATAAAAATAAGAAGCGACTGGCTTGGCGTTAAGAAACAGGCATAAATATGATAAACCTAATGAAATAAGTGTCTAACGACCTTTCTACTTACAGTATTAGTGATTACAAACATGTCGGTGGTACATAGCATACGACGCGCGGGGAAGTGGGGGCGAAATTAGAATTTGAGCTGACTTACTATATCCCCTTAATATGAGATTACCTTGTTGATGTTGACTAACTCGATCACATATAAGTAAACTGGGAATTCTGACTTACTATTGACTGGAGAAAGGAATTGGATCTAGTAATCCTCGGATATATATATACATATATACATACAATATATATATATATATATATATATATATATATACATATATATATGTAACAGAAAGTATTGGATTTTTTTTCATACAACTCTACCTAATATTTAGTCTATATCTGATGTCTACACGACTGATCTGCCTTCAAAAGCGTGTATCAAACAATAAGGGTGCCAATTTTAGCCATTGTCTTGGCACGTAGCGAGTAGCGACACACATAGCGGTATTAATATTATGTATAGCAGTGACGTTGAAAAACGTACTCACATTCCTATTCAGCGAGGGCTCTTTTCAACGCAACAATAAGTGGCCATTGTGCGCCACTAGACTGTGAAAGTGGGTCCAATCGATATGAAAAAGATTTTTCTTTTCCTAATTTCTTGACAATGGAAAGAGCAGGTACGAGACGCGAGTTCCCGTATGTGTATTCGTGATTTTATAAGAAATATTGTTAATGTTAGCTTTACAAAGATTGTATAGAATTTGTATAGGGCAGATGTAATAATTTTCTCTTTTCCATTGCTAAAATTTTATTGTCAGTTGACTGATATATTCTGAATGGTGAATACGTAATAGTTTTATTAGAGTTTATGAGTGATTGACCTAATTACAAATTTAAACCATCTTTACCGATTTTATGCGAGATAGATTTTATTTTAACCGACTTTTTGAAAAACGGAGGAGGTTCTTAATTCGACTGTATTTTTTAATGTATGTTACTTCAGAACTTTTTGTCTAGGTGAACCGATTTTGATGATTTTATTTTATTTGAAAGCTGATGCTTCTCATGAGGTCACATATAAATTTGATCAAGATCTGACAAGCAGTTTATGAGTTATCCTTAACACTTAAGTGCAGAAACTTTTTGTTTTAACTCATTTAAACATATAATTTAGATGTTTAGGTCTTAAATTGAGGAAAAATAAAGATTTTTTTAAATATTTTAAAGTGATTCTAATAAAAAAAGTTTGTATCATTTTTGATACATTATGCATCAACGTCATTTTTTGTATGGTATGTTAAGTAACTTTCTTACCTAACCGATTTTGTTGAATAGTTCCCAGACATGATATCCCTTCCCTTCTAAGTGATATATATGAGATAAAGAGGTGTGGAAATTGTCAAAGTAAACAATGTGGTTAACTTTGCGTGGGATAACCCTCAACAATTTTACAACAGTGTTCCCAGCCACTTCAAGATATGGTTCGTTTTCCATCAGAGGTTCATTATCTTTTCCTGTATAAATTATAATTTTGTATGCATACCCTGCAAGAGAACATAGCGTATAAAGTTTGAACCCCCATTTGTGAGGTTTATTTGGGAGGTATTGTTTTAGGAAATGACCCATTTTCGTTGCATACATTTTTATGTGTTCATCTATGGAAAGCCTTTGATCTATAGGAATGCTGGAAACTTTCATTCAGATGTTCTACCACAGTCGCAGCTTGTGTAGTTTATCGTGGTTGGGGATGTCTATAGGCAGATGTTTAGAGTTGTCATTAAATCAAATCTATATAATGTTCTGTATAATTGGCATAATTCCTTATTTTTTATTCCAGTAAGCTCCTATATTTGGATGATGAAAAACTGACATATAGGTATTAATTCCCAAGTACTTTTGTAACTCTGATTTTGTGATTGGATCTGGTCGGTCGGGATTTTTTTGGATTGAATATCGAGTAGAACCTTTTACAATCTTGTCTAAAAAAATCAGGAGTAAAAAAAATAACTGAAAAATTGATATGGAGTTTCTAGGGCTTTCGGGAAAACCATTGAGTTATATGTACTACGTACTAGAGAAGTTATTCCAAACAAAAAATGTGCACTACTCTGTATCCGCGTATGCGCGGGAAACAGTACTCGTAGAGTTGCGCATGTGCAGTTGATATAAACGCGCAAAAATTGTCATAATAAATAATTGTTTATTTAGATTGTATTGTTAATAGAGTACATTTTTTAATTTTAATTTATTATTAGCGCCGCTCAGCACTGCATTAATATCGAAGCCACAATAACAGGTGTACGGATTGCAGTACAGTTCAGTTGAACATAGTGAGCGTTCGAAATGCCAAATCTAGTGCGTAGTACATATATATCGATGGTGAAGAAGAATGCTATCTTCCCAAAATTCTAAGGAACGTTTCCTCCATTTGAGTCTAGCAGTTTCAATCGTAATATGACGCCTGTTGGGAATATTTTTCATTTTCCATTCACTAAGGGAGGATTATCATAATTTTGCAAATAATCTTCATCATTTACAAGAGGTGGATCACCTTAGTTCCGGATTTGAGGGTTATGGGAATCATCGGAACCCATTTGTTCTTCCTCGTGATTTTCTAAAGCAGCACGAATTTTATCAATATTTAGGTGATAATCTAATTCATAATCATCAGACTCTGCTTCATACTCCTATAAAAGTCCACCTTCCAATCTTGCTAAAAGGTATTCGATCTCATTATCTTTTATTTTTCTTTTTTCCATGCTCCAAAAGTAAGGGGAAAACATATAAAAATCACATAACATACAAGCCTACTATAATAGCGAAAATGTACAAACGGTACCTACTAACTGCATAATGTATCATTTTTGATACAACTAATTTTTTTTTTAAATTAAACACCAGTAAAATTCGCTTGAAATGTATGTTTAAAAGTGAAACAATACTCTTACCTGTATTTTTAATATTTTTCCGGGTCAGCTTTTGTGTTAAAATCACTCCGAAATAAATCAACAAAAAGTTATAATCCCACGAAAAAGGTTATGACTTAGGACAGACAAGAAATAAGTTTTCATAGTTACCGCCAAATTATTTAGGAAATGGTCATTAACTACTTAAACATTCTAAAAGATGATTAGGCAAAGGGCATATTTAACATACAGCGTAATAGTATGTACGTAGTTTAACAAAATTATGAATCGATTATCTCATCGTATCATTTTTGATACAATATGTACTTAAGGGTTAAATAATGCGTATTGAATTGGCTGCGACTACATTGATGATGTTCTTATTTTTCATATTATATTGAAGTCGGTTGTGGAATATTTTTTATTTTACCACTTGTTGATTAGCAGTTGCAGTTGTAATTACAGTTGATTAACAGACATCTTGCACTTTTGTTGTTCCCTGTCGCGGACGTTCGTTTACTCAATGAAGGGTGAGGAACGACCACATATCGTAAAAGACGGGGTCCGTAACACCCTAAACTTTTTTTTATAGGAGAGGGGGCTAACGAGCATACAGCTCACCTGATGGAAAGTGATTACCGCCGACCGTCAACAGCTGCAACATTAGGGGAATTGCAGATGCGTTGCCGGCCTTTTAAAAAGGAGTAGGCTCCTTTCTTGAAGGTCCCTAAGTCGTATCGGACCGGAAAAATCTCTGGTGGTAGTCGATTCCACAAGAATGTTGTGCGAGGAAGAAATCTTAATTTAAATCGCACGGTAGTGGACCGCCAGTCATCCAGATGGTATGGATGGTAAACTCATCCTTGGTTTCTATAAATGTGCTGTTCAAAGCTACGATAAAATGTCTTGTTATCACATAAGGAGTCTCCGGCTCTCTTTACTGTCATTATGAACATTCCAACTTGCTACTATTTTACGCTGGTATTCTGTGAGCGCCAGCCAATTTGTCCTTCCTTGACGCTGCTCCTGCTGTGGATTCTCTTACGCCGTTACTACAAGCCGATGTAATAATATAGTTGACTATTATTATATCTTTTTAACTTTGTTGGTAATATGCAAGCTAAAGGCAGTCCTACGAAGAGAAAAATAAATGGTGTACAATTAAAGTAGTTTTTTCAACTTTATTGCCGAGTTTTGACAATCTATCGTAAGTGTAGGTAAGGAAGGCGAAGTGTAGGGCGACCCCCACTATGAAGTGATGACCTTGTAAGACATGCAAGAAGTCGATGGATGCAGGTGGCTCAGGACCGTGCTTTGTGGCATACCTTGGGGAAGGCCTATGTTCAGCAGTGGACTTGTGAAGGGCAGTAATGATGATGATGATGGTGTAGGTAAAGGGGACTCTATTTAGTGTCATTATGCCAAGTGTACTGAAAGTCCATTTCTATTTTATGAAAACAATAAACACTTTATTTTACTATTTTACCATAGAAAATGATTGGTTATACTTCTAAAAGTGCTAGAGAGAAACATCTAAAATTACTCGGGAAGTGCGCATTCCTGTTACCGCATTGAAGCACAGACAGGAGATTGCATTGGTAAGTAAATCAATGCAAATCTACGCCACACCATTCAGGTATACAGAAGCATATATCAAACAGCTTAAACCGTGTGTATAATAAGTATCTGGGCGTCTTTTTTATAGAATAGGGTGACAAACGAGCACAAGTCCACCTGAAGGTAAGTGGATGCTACGGCCCATAGTCATCTGCATTTATTCCCAATTAAGAATCAAAATGCAGATACGTTGTCACCTCTAAGGACTAAGATGGAGTCTCGTTTCTAGTAAAAAGGGTCAACGGTTCTCTACATTCACCATATGAAACACAGCAGCATTAAGTTGCTATTTTACGCTGGTATTCTGTGAGAGCATGATCCTATCCCGGTCGAGCCGACCTATACGTGGTACAACCATAATATAGCTGCAGCGTGCGTCTACCACGTAAAAAAACGGTTATTTGCCGTTATAAAACTTTTTTCTCAGGAATGAAACCTATGTAGATATAGATATAATATGATAGATTTGAGATGATATGAGATAACAGTAACTATGTAGATAAACTTATAAATTTATCTACATAGTTAAGGATACAGGATAAAACTAAAAATACATAAATATTTTATAATTTACAAAGAATAAACTACTTATAACCTGTTTCACAGAAACGACAAGAACAGTAACTATGTAGATAAACTTATAAATTTATCTACATAGTTACTGTTCTTGTCGTTTCTGCGAAACCGGTTATAAGTAGTTTATTCTTTGTAAATTATAAAATATTTATGTATTTTTAGATTTATCCTGAATAATTTATTATTTATCAGATTTCGGACAACATAGTTTTGATTTAGCGTAGGTCTATCCAAATCATTCGACAAATTCCGATCATGATTTTTTCTTCTTTACATTACACTTGCAACCGCTTTTAAGTCGTTGTTCCAACTTTGAAACGGTCGTCTTCTCTTTCTTTAGATCTCTCTAGGCTACCATTCAGCCACAAATTAGCCCATTTCTCTTTCCTGCATCTGATTAGATAGCTCGCCTATTTCCATTTCAGCTTTTTAATTGTCTTTAAGTTCGCAATTTTTGTTCTTACAGATATATTTCAGGTTTAATTATCCCATTCCTTAACATTTCCATTTTGTGTTGACATGTTTTTATTTTTTTTATATTTTTGATGTTTAAAGGCCATATCTAGCAACCTAAGTCATAGTATTATGTATGTAACACGAGTAAAATATTTTTTGTGACATCAATCAAAAATCAATTGATGTCCGTTGGCTCACAAAAACTCGAAAATTGATCGACCGATTTTGATAAATTTTTTGTGTATATTTGGTAGTTCTCTGGATGGTTTCAAACTCAATTGGACCCGATAGATGGCATTGTTGTCGAGATCCAGAAATCACCTGTGTGAAGCCGTGACGGATCTCTAGTAATAAACAAAAGATCTATTTTCGTTAAAAATGTACATATTGTACGTTAATTAGCAATGCCTTATTTTAATACATTGGTATAAATTTACCAATGAAGGAGTAAGGAGATTTTGCGACAAACAACCAAGTGGCATGGATCCTACTCGGTTTCCTTTTGTTAGGAGCAGGTCACGTTGAAGCTTTTTGTTTATGATGTTTTCGCCACAGTTTCGTGATTTACGAAACAATACGAAGAAATTAATGTTTCGTTCAAATAAGATATTAATATCTTATCTCTAATCAGTTAAGTTATTGCCAATTTAACTAAATTAGCTAAGTTATACAAGCATATAAAATCCTAGTTGATGCTGAGATACGTCATTTTTAATCAAGTTCGAAAATGCGTAGGTTCGTTAAGCGACGCGTATTAATGTATAATGTTAATGTATGCCTACACCGATTTCTCTATAACAAGCTTAACCAATTTAAATTATTCTTTATTTTTTAAATATAAGAACCAAAGTATAGGTTATACTTTGGGGGATTCTCTGCGTAATATACTTAAATACGAATATATCAGCAGTGAAACCAGAGTAACCGACATAGCCCAACGGATTAATAAGTTGAAATTGCTGGCCATATAGCTCGAAGAACCGACAACCGATAGGCAAGAAAGGTTCTCGAGTGACAGCCTCATACCGACAGGGGAAGTGTAGCATCCACCCTAACCCATAGATGGAATGAAGGTGGGGGAGTGGTTGTGAGTTGAATGATGATGACATTTCGAGTAAAATTTTAACACTGAGGTTATAAACCCTAAAATTTAATAATTTTATTCTTTTGAGTAGACTAAAGCCGCGTATCGATTATGCACTCCAAGAGGTCGAACATTGACGCACGTTCCAGCCGCGTGAAATTGTAACCGACTTGAAACACGCCCCAAATTGTTCGTTGGAACGCTCAGACGTGGAGCGGACCGTTCCATTTGGTGTCGGTTTTTTACCACGTATTATAGAAGATAAGAAGTTAAGCGCGCGCGCCTGTTGGGACGGTTGTTTTCAATAACCAAAGTTGCAGTAAATTGATAAAGTTATATGGTTCAAAAGAACTGCTGATGAATAGCAAAAGTCGTCTTTATCAGGGAAATTCTTCTCAGAGAAAATGCATGGAGAGAAATATGAAAGCGGCAGCTACTCGTACATGATCCATATTTTTTTATAGAATAAGGGTGACAAACGGGCACACAGTCCACCTGATGGTAAGTGGATGCTGTGGCCCATAGACATCTACATCTATCCTCGATTAAGAATCAGAATGCAAATGCGTTGGCACCCCTGAAGACTAAGATGGAATGCCTCGTTTCCAGTAAAAAAGGTTGCCCGTTCTCTACATTCACCATAGGGAACACCGCAGGATTGAGCTTCTATTTTACGTTAGTATTCTGTGAGAGCGTGGTCCTTCGACGGACGAGTCAACCCATTCGTGCTACAACCATAATATAGCGGAAGTATGGCTCTACCACTATTTTAAATTACATCCATTCAATATGGAACGGTCAAACACCGTAACAGCTGCCGCCTGCATTCCGCGTAACGCACGGGTCGGTGTGGGCATTCATGGCGAGCGCGCCAGGAGCGCGTAATCGATACACGGCTTATGGAACATCATAAGTTTAAGGTCGTAACTTGAATAACGTCTAAATAGTGATTTTATCACATCCACTATTTTTCCACCCTTATATAGTTAACGAATTTGGTTAACCCTGTTGGTTGCATGAAACATCTGTTACTTAAGTAACGTACTTTTTGTGATACAAAGTTGTTTCATTAAGATTTTTTTGTAGAATATGGGTGTCAAACGAGGATACAATACACCCAATTGTAAGTGGATGTTGTGACTTGTAGATATCTATATCTACCCTCGATTAAGAATCAAAAAGCAACATGCCTTCTCACCCCCGTGGATTAACATGGATTGTCTTGTTTCCAGTAAAAAGGGTCTACGGTTCTCTACACTCACCATATCATAGCGCAGCAGTAACAATAAGCTATTTCACGGTTCACCTCACTGGTGTTCTGTGTGGCGTGATCTTTCCCTAGTTAAGCCGACCCATATGTACTATAAACATAATACAGCTGCCGCATGGCTCTACCACGTAAGAAGATTCAAAGTGTTTGGTACATTGTACTTAAATATTTATAAAACTATGTAAACTCACCTGCGTATACTGCAGTGGAATTGTGCTCAGGGTCATATGGACAGACTGCTTGGCCGGTGTTCTCGCTTTCCATGTGGTATGAGTCGCGCTGCACGCTGTACTCTCTGCAGAATGGTCTGAAGCTATTGGTGCCACAGACCAATAACCGCCCCGGGCCAAGGGACACCAAGACGCGAATGTAATTCTGACAGCTCTCCTGTTAAAATTGATGATAATTAGTTAGAACTAAAAGTGTGAACTACATTTGTTTATGGAATAAGGATGACAAACGAGCGCATAGTCAACATCTATCCTCAGTCAAGAATCAAAATACAGATGCGTTGTCACCCCTGAGGACTAAGATGCCCCGTTTCCAGTAAAAGGGTCTCCGGTTCTCTTAATTCACCATACGAAACACAACAGCATTCTGCGAGGGTGTGGTCCTTCCCCGGTTGAGCCACCACGTGTGTTCATATTAAACATTTAATGTTTTGAATAATTGAATTGTAAGAAATTTAAGAGCTTTTTTAATTTTTCTTGTTTTAACATTGACTTATGAGCTTATGACGCTCAAACTTTAAAAACAAGTAAAATATAGTTATAGCCTATATACGGCCCATAGTTTGGCACCACTCTCTTTTCATTTCTAAAAAAAGATATTAGAGCAAGGAAATATTCACTGCGGTACCCCAATGCGTATAAGCGAAATTGACATGTCTCAAAAATATATTTTATTTAATTTCTTAGGCATGCAGGTTTCTTAAAGTTGTCTTCCTTCACCACCGAGCACGTAAATCTGCCCTTAAAATTGCAATAAACAATTTCATCACTGCCGACGGGAATCAAACTCGGGTTAATCGTATGATCACAAATTCACAGCGAGCGTTTAGCCCCTGAGCAACCACAGCTCTTTGAACAAGGAATACCTATGTGAATTTGTGGGTTTCATAACATTTTGAAATAAGAATTACACTACATCCAGCAATAAGAAGTGGCAACAGAAAATATGAAACTATTTGGTCGTAAGCGATCACGGCATTTCTATACATTGTATCATTTAGAAGTGGAATAAACTTTATTGTGTACAATATTAAATACAAATATATTAAAAACCTTATAAATTTATAGAAAATATATTTGAATGTTTGTGACTTAAACTCAGATATTTATAAACGTTTAAACAGATTTGGAAATAATATTTAACAGACATATATGGTATATCCCGGATTAACGCATGAGATATTTTGAAATTTGCTGCGGAAAGAAGACGTCGCACTTTTTTTCGGCGTAGGCAAAGATAAATAAATGTAGGAAAGAAACTACAAACGGAAGTTAATGTAAAATATTAACGTATGAGATACGAAATTTAGGTAAATTTCATATTCATATTCGGTCAATTAATTGCAACAATAGAAGAAATAAAATACATTTAATATAACTTAAAATAATAGGCTGTAACATTGGAGTTAAGTAAAAAATATTATTGTTGCGCGCTATAATTAATATCCAGTATATGGCGGATAGCAGAAATAAGAGCGTCAAGATCTTTCGAGATCGCCATCTAGTATCGAAAAGAAGAACTAAGCTTTCTAAAAAACTCCACACTCGAATTTTCTGCACCTAGTCGGTCGGGACCGGTATTTGCTGGAACATTCTAGATGATTCGGTGGAAAAAGCCTATATAAAGCCGTTTAGTGCTGCGACCAGGGCAGTATTGAATTGGCGATACAAGCGAAGTTTCAGAGCGAAATATAGTGAACTAAAGTGTGAAGTGTGATTAATTATTAGTGCGATTTAAGTTTTAATTGGTTTCGATACTTAAAGTGTCAATTTTGGTAATTCAATCGGCAGTTTCTTGTTGTCACGAACCCTAAGTTCGTTACATTATTAAAAATTTAAAATGTACGATTTAAATATTTATTGTTAAAAATTATTTAATTTCGAACGCCATTAGCTTTACAATAACAGTTAAATAACTTTTTTAGAAAGAAGAGAATATATTTTCATCAAATTCGTCATAGCAAACAAATTTAGTATTATATGTGATCGTACTCGACGACCATACCTATGATTACATTTGCATCTCCACGCTCCTATAGAATGCTCCAGATGTCCGTTCAGTAATCCTGTTAGAATACAGTGGGCTCCGTAAGGGCTGATTGGATTTATGCATTCACGTAACGTTTTACTTGCGATTCGGGTGTAGTTCACAACGGAAGCGGATAAGGCGCCGACTTCGTGTAATGTTCAATGGTTTGGTGTTAATTCCGTTTCTCTCACCTTATTTAGTTTCTTTTACCATTTTATAATGAAATGCGACAGTAATTGTTTACGAACCTCACTGAAATTGTTATTTACGAGTATGAACATAAATTTATTATTAAGTCTTATTTTTACAGATTAAGAGCGACAATTGAGCACACAGTCCACCTGATAATAAGTCGATGGTGATGCCCATAGACTTATATAAGAATCCTCGATTAAGAATTAAGACGCAGAAGCGTTGTCCCCACTGAAGACTGAAATGGAATGTCTCGTTTCCAGTGAAAGGGTCGCCACATCGGTTGTGGCGACCCTTTCGGTGGTGAGTGTAGAGTCACTGTATGAAACACAACAAACAGTACGCTAGTATTCTGTGAGAGCGAGGTCCTTCCCAGGTTGAGCCGACCCATGCATTCTACAACCGTAACATAGCTGCAGCATGGCTCTACGGCGTGTTAAAATAATGAAAATTACACAATAAATAATCTGGTTGCTCTAGATATATGGGCGGATGCGGTAGCGATATTACCAATTTTTACATCATATAGGGAATTCAAATAATTGAAAGCTCTTACATACAAAAAGGAACAAAATTGTTAAAACGTACGCATTTTTTTTTAATGATGCGATACCTATGAGAAGCCCTGACAAAGAATGGTGTTTATACCTATGTTTTTAAACACGCTCTAAGGAAAAGGTCTTTTTTAAATTAAAAACGAAATATAAATGGCAAATATAATGCATCTCGTAAGTAGCAACGAGCAGGAAATATAGCCCGAAGGATCGACAGCCGATGGGAAGAAAGGCTCTAGAGTGGCAGCTTCGTACCGGTGAGCGGGGTGTAGGGCGGCCCCTTCACTAGATGGAGTGACGATTTGGTGAGACATGCCGGACATGATGGATGCACTTGGCTCAGAACCGTGTATTCTAACTGTGTGGAAGGCTTATGTTAAGCAATTGATCTGTGACGTTGAATAAAATAAATGCCATCAAAAACATAACTTGTAAAAAAAAAACAAGTCAACGCAACTCAGTTCTTCTACCGTAATAAGTTGTGAGATCCATGTAATACCAAGTCGGTTAATTTATTCAGTCCCTACTTAACGGTCCTTCTGTTTTAAATTATTATGTAATTAGATAATCTAAAAACATTTTATAGTGACCATATCAATGTTTAAAAATCTTATAGGTTTTAAATAAATAGATTGACTTGTCCATCGCAAGAAAACACAATGTATCTCACAAATAATACATATTATGTTAAATTAGATTGCTTAGTAGTTGAAATATACCATGTTTATACAATGTCTACTCGGTTACTAAAAATTCAGACTTCTAGTTTTATCCACTACGAAGTTATAGGGGGTCGAAAATGGCCTGAATTGCATCGAGAAAAGAATGGTACGGCCGTGCTCCCAGATTGGTTTGTTGTGATTTTTTCCAAGACTGAATTTTTCACCATTCTAACATAAAATAGTTAAACTCTCACGTCCTTTTCCCAGAGATGTAAGCAGCGACTATGGTCTTTCATTTAGCACGATTCTGATACACCTGTCTCTCTTCATATGCATCCAAATATCTACGCACACATGCTCGTTGGTTAAGGGTACTCTTAACTTGACCTATATTCAATATATCGCCAATTTGGTCGATAAACATCGATCTGGAACGTTTCTTGCCGTTTCTGCCACTCACATCTGTTGAATAAATATTGTTTTGTCACTCTTTCCGCATTCATTCTTTATACGCATTATGTTTGTTTCTTTTTAGTATCTAAAGTCAAAGCAATATTTTTTAGGAAACTGGGTATAGCCTAAAGCCAGAGCTGTTGCAAGGAATCTAGGTGATTTGCAAAGGTGCGGCGGACCTTGACGCTGGGAAAGCTTCCTACATATATAAAGCACAAGTCTGGTCATAGAGCATTGCTGTCACATATGAGCTGGTGCAACAAAATGTCACCGAGTAGTTTAAGACTCAGTGGCGAGGCGTGCTAAAAAGGTTTATTGATGCACTTGATTTTTTTAACCCAATCTTACCAACCTGTAGCACAGGCGGAAAGTAGCCAGCCTCTCTATGCTCTGTTCTATACGATTCATTTCTGAGTGTATGAATTCTTTACGTGATTTCAATCCTTTTTCCCCGTCATCGGGCAACCATACGGTGGGCTCACCACTTTGTTGTCGATATTACACGCATTTAAACCAACGGTTTGCTGTGACTTTCGTAAAGCGAACACCAAGCGAGAGTGAATAGGCTTATGTTAAAAACAGTGCGATTGAACATTCTAAGGCTTTATCACCGGTCATCAACAGGTGGGGTTGTAGTTTTTTTTTATAGGATAGGGTGACAAACGAGCGCACAGTCCACCTAATGGTAAGTGGTTGCTGTGGCCCATAGACATCTACATCTATCCTCGATTACGAATCAAAATGCAGATGCGTTGTCACACGTGAGGACTAAAATGGAATGCCTCGTTTCCAGTTACAAGGGTCTCCGGTTCTCTACACTCACCATACGAAACACAGCAGCGTTAAGCTGCTATTTTACGCTGGTATTCTGTGAGAGCGTGGTCCTTCACCGGTCGAGCCGACCCATTCGTGCTACAACTATACTACTAATATAACTGCAGCATGGCTCTACCACGTATAAAAGTAAATAAAAAATAGAATCAAGCACTGGCTTATAAGAAAAGAAAAGTATTTTATTACCCTACGAATTTATGTAGTTTTTCTAATTTTATTAGTAACTAGCGACGAGAACCGGTTTCGCCTGGGTAGGATCTAATAAAAATCTAATGTCGCCTTTCTTAAATTTAAGTTAATTTCAATCAATTTAAAAAATACGATATATTATATCAATTTATAGTTTTAAAAAAAGTGTCTTAAAGTTTTATTGATTAAATATGTATCACACCTGGTATTGCTCTCTATCTATTCGTGAAATTGCATTAAAATCGGTTCAGGAATTTCGAATGTTATCCGGACATACAGACAAAAAATTTAAAAATGGTTATTCGTCTCTTCAGTCCTCAACCTCCTCAGCTCAATAAAAGGCTGTTATTTTGATATTAAAGACTCTTCAATTTTATTTATATATCTGTAGATGCATTATATTATGTAATGTGTTTATTTATATGTAGTATAGTATATATGTAATGTGATAATTATTTCCTCGAAATATATTGTTGTAGATGTTAATATATAACAAGACAAATCTTCGTGTCAGGTACACGGAGATTGTTTAATTCACAATGTAACTAATGTAACGGCTTAAGGGGGATTATCACGTCAAGTTTAACACCTTTACGGCAATCCCTAACAATGAAGACGCGCGCAGTATATTAAATAATGATAATAGAGATTATGACGGCCTAGTGTGGGCGTATGTAACGAACAATAGCCATTCAGTTAGTCTAGTCTAGCTCAAGAAGTTATTGACTCGAGTATCAAACCGCAGCGCTCCTGCATATTCGATCTATAGAATATATTTCTTAGAAACCTGCGATGTTGAAATATGCATAGTAAAATGAAACAAAGCATTTTAGTTCTATATTCTCTTCAGTTTAGACGGAACTAATTATTACAAACAAAAAATTAAATTAAATAACTCACAAGCCGAGATAAACATAATTTCTAGGAAATTTGTATTAAAATGTTGTAAAAAAGGAAAGAAAACAATTTGGCAACCTCTTATCTCTGTAGTAGGTACCCTATTTAGTAAGCCTATATACGTTCCACTGCTGGGCACAGGCCTCCCCTCATTTCTGAGAGGGTTTAGGGAAGGAAGTGACCGCCGCGCTGCCCCAATGCGTGTTGGCGAACTTCACATGTCTTCGAAATATTTTTTTTTATTCTTCAGACATGCAGGTTTTCTCACGATATTTTCCTTCACCGCCGAGCATGTGGTAAATCAGCACTTACAATTGCAATTACCAATTTCATTGGTGCCGGCGGGGATCGAACACCGGTAACTCGCGTTCTGTTATATTTAAAGCGAGCGTTAACCATTTGAGCTACCACGGCTCTTTGAGCCGTATACCCTATTTCGTGCCGGTGTAATATCAGTAGAATAGTGTAGAATAATTAATCGTATTCAATATATATTACAAGAATACTCCTTGTATTTAGTCACGGGGAGAACTAGCAAGAAACTTGATTTAAAATATTAATCGGGGGGCACGGCAGTGCCCCCGCCAAGTCGAGCGCGAAGCAAATACTGCCGTACCATCCTTTGTTGGAACCATTTCGCCGCATTTTCAGGCCCCTATTTGAGAACCTCTGGATAATACCAGAACGCAGAAATTTTCGTCATCCAGTAAACTATAATCACATACTTAAAATCCAAAATTTCAAGTCTGTAGGTCATTTAGTTCCGAAGTTAATCGAAAGCAAAATTTCGCATTTATGACACTCACTCACTCACTCATGATCATCAGAATAGAACTAGTACTTCCCATAAACTCAGAGAGCTGAAATTTGGTACAGAGTTAGGGTTTAATAGCCACATAAAGGGAAAACTATAAAAACTAGGATAATCGAACATCTGGAGTACCTGGTGACCCTGATTAGAAAACACAAGAGCCCAACCAAACTATTAGAAGATCGACATACCGCCTTTACAAAAAATATTCAACTTGGTGGGCCGCTTCATTTGATGTCAAAAATCGAAGATCTAAAGTATCTGATGAAGAACCCTCAGCTGGTCTCAGCTGTATTAGAGATATGGTAATGCCCCCTTCTACCATTGGTACATAAAAATCTACTGTCATTGCAAAATACCAGCGTAGTGGGACACATCTTCTAATTTACTCTAGCCTATAGCGTCCCACTGCTGGGCGAATGCCTCCCCTTCTGCTTTTAATACGCATACAAATAAAATTAAAGGAAAACTCTGGATAACACTAGATTGGATTTTATACTTATACTTACAAGTTTACAAGAAAAAATAGTCGAACGATTAACTTTATTCTACTCGAACATTACTCAAATTAAATAAACAAATTACACTAAAATATTAATTTCGCTCAAAATTTGGTCAAAATATAATGCATTGGACGAAGAGTGGCGGTGATACCCGCACACGTCGATAGATGGCGCTGACTGTATTTTAAAAAGCGGTTACGTTTTGTTTTTGCGATAACCTTAGTAAGTACTTTTCTAGTATTCTAGGTTTAGTTTGTTTAGTTAGATATTACTTCGTTTCGTTTAAATATATCATTAATTTAGCTGTATTTCAGTACTAGGTAGAGGTAATACCTTTGGTAGAAAGTTCATTGATAATTAACCGATCTTTCAGATTTTAAACCGTCTAAAAGAATAAATAATGAACGCGAATGGGCAATACGAAAAACTGTTGCTACTGTACTGCAAGAATCAGAACCGGAAAAAAGAAAAGAAAGATTTGTAATAATAAAAAAACTACTCCTAAAAAGAAAAAAAATGTGTCGAATAAGAAAATCTAATAAAATAAATCAATGTGCCCACGTTTCTACAAAAAGAAGTGAAATCCCACCAAAAACATTCTGTAAAAAACTAGCCAAGTCTCGATGGAGCTGCTTGTTTATCTCTAAAAAGTAATGAAATCTAGACAAAGTCGTGCCATCATCATCATCATCATCATTACAGCCCTTCACAAGTCCACTGCTGAACATAGGCCTCCCCCAAGTAATGCCACAAAGCACGGTCCTGAGCCACCTGCATCCATCGACTTCCTGCATGTCTTACCAGGTCGTCACTCCATCTAGTGGGGGGTCGCCCTACACTACGCCTACCGGTACGAGGCTGCCACTCGAGAACCTTTCTTCCCCATCGGTTATCGGTTCTTCGAGCTATATGGCCGGCCCATTGCCACTTCAGCTTACTAATCCGTTGGGCTATGTCGGTCACTCTGGTTTTACTGCGGATATCCTCATTTCTGAGTCTATCACGCAGAGAAACTCCGAGCATAGCCCTCTCCATAGCTCGCTGAGCGACCTTAAGCGTCCTCATACGGCCAGCAGTGAAGGACCACGTCTCAGATCCGTAAGTCATCACTGGCAACACGCACTGGTTGTACAATCTAGTTTTTAGAGATTGAGGTATACCTGACGAAAAGATATGCCGTAATTTCCCGAACGCTGCCCAGCCGAGTTGAATCCGTCGATTGACCTCTCGGTCGAAGTTGGACTTACCTAGTCGGACTATTTGTCCCAGGTAAACGTATTCGTCAACAACTTCGAGCATAGTGCTCCCAACAACTACCGGCATAGGTGTGACATGGACATTGAACATGATCTTTGTTTTGTCCATGTTCATCTTAAGACCTATCCGTTGGGAGGCACTATTGAGGTCATTGAGCATAGTGCTTAAGTCCTCCAGCGATTCTGCCATAAGGACTATATCGTCGGCAAATCGAAGGTGAGTGATGTACTCGCCATTGATGTCAATACCGTATCCTTTCCAGTCCAGTAGCTTGAAAACGTCTTCCAATGCAGCGGTGAAGAGTTTCGGGGATATAACGTCACCCTGTCTTACACCTCTCTGCAGTTGGATAGGTTTCGAGCTCTGGTTCTGTACTCGGATAGCCATCGTAGCCCTACTGTACAAACACTTCAGCACTTCGATATACCGACAGTCAACTTGGCACCGCTGAAGGGACTGTAGCACCGCCCAAATTTCGACGGAATCAAAGGCTTTCTCATAGTCCACATACGCCAGGCAAAGTGGCAGATTGTACTCTTCAGTCTTCTGTACAATCTGCCGCAGGGTATGTATGTGGTCTATGGTACTGAAGCCTTTTCGGAAACCGGCTTGTTCGGGAGGCTGGAAGTCGTCAAGTCTGCGTGCGAGACGATTCGTAATGACTCTCGAAAACAGCACGTAGACGCGGCTCAGAAGGGAAATCGGTCTGTAGTTCTTTAAGAGAGCGTTGTCGCCTTTCTTAAAGAACAAGACCACCGCACTTCTGCTCCACGCCTCTGGAGTAGTGCCACCATGGAGGACGGAATTGAAGAGCTTCTGAAGGACTTCAAGTACCGGTGTTCCACCCGCTTTCAGAAGCTCCGCTGTAATTCCATCCTCGCCTGGGGCCCTGCCGTTTCTAAGGTGCTGGAGAGCCATTCTAATCTCGCTTAGACTGACGTCCGGGATATCATCGGAATAGTGTCGGATAAGACTTGCTCTTGGATCGTTACTCACACTTGCGTGTGGCTCCAACGATGATGTGTACAGCTGCCCATAGAACCTCTCAATCTCACTCAAAATCTCAGGTGTCCCGGAAACGATGTTGCCACACTCAGTCTTCAGCCTTGACAGTTGGCTCTTTCTGGCAGACAGATCTCTGGCAAAGACTTTGGAGCCCTGGTTCTGCTCGATCGCTTCTTTAATACGAGAAGTATTAAAGTTGCGTAAGTCTCGCCGTATGCATTTGGAGATCTGTCTGTTCAGTTGCCTGTATGCTGTCAAATCTGTTGACGATTGCAGCCTCATCTCCCGTCTAACAGCCATGAGATTAAGAGTGTGATCGGAGAGTTTTTGTGTTCTTCTGCGGCGGGTCTTGCAGAACTTAGCTCCGACCGCATGGACAGTTTCCACGAGCTTGTCGTTCATATCGTCCACTGCATTGCAATCTTCTAGGCACTGGAAGCGGTTACGTAACTCGAGCTGAAAGGTTTCGGGATTCTGGATTAGAGCACGAGGGGGACGGAGCGTTGACTTCATTAGACGAGACCTCTCCAACTTAACGTTTAGGTTCAGTGTGCCTCTAACCATTCGGTGATCGCTGCCAGTTTTCACCCTTGCGATCACTGAGACATCACTGAACAGTTGGCGTCTGGTCGTCATAATGAAGTCAATCTCATTTTTTGTCGAACCGTCGGGGGCTCGACCAGGTCCACTTCCTGTGGGGCCGCTTCTGGAAGAAAGAGTTCATCATAAAGAGTCCCTCTTTCTCCATAAAGTCGGCCAGCTGCTGGCCCCTTCGATTCCGTTGCCCTACTCCAAATTTCCCTACCTTCAGCTCACCGCTTTCTCTTGTGCCCAGTTTTGCGTTGAAGTCTCCCATCAACACCGTGTAGTAGGTTTTGGAGGAATGTATGGCTCTGGAAATATCCTCATACATTTCCTCCACCTCCTCATCGGGATGTGCCGAGGTTGGTGCGTAAACCTGAATGACCTTCAGCGAATACCGTTTGGTGATTCTGAGTATCAGGTACGCGACCCTCGTCGACACACTCCCAATCTTTACAACGTTGTTGACGAGAGATTTGTGGACGATAAATCCGACACCTCCTTGGGACAGATGGTCGCCCTCCCGGTGATAGAACAAGTTGCCGGACTCGAGGGATTTCCGTGTCCTCCCCCTCTCTTCGGACCTCGGATAATCCAATAATATGCCAGCGCAACTTGTCTACCTCTTCTTCCAGCTCGAGTATCTTCTCGTCAGTCCTCAGGGTGCGTGCGTTATATGTTGCCAGGTCGAGTCGTCGTAGGTGGCAACCGAACCTCCACCGGAGATTCTTAGCACCCCCTGCCCCGCCGTTACCATGGTCGCCACCGTAGCCAGGAATAGCGGGGCCGCCGGGGACTGGGGGCCGTCTGTTTGTGTATTTATTCATTGGGGGGTATTTGCCATAGTTGCCACGCTTGGCGAGCGGGTTGGCAACCGCAGTTTTTTATTACGTCACAGTTGTCATCAGGAAGACGCTGCTGCCCATCTCCTGCCTGTCTCCCTCTGTCGCCTCTTACGACACCCACGGGAAGATATGGGGTAGTGGATATTCTTAACCGCCACTACACGGCACGGCAAGTCGTGCCAAGTCTAAGGTTTCTTACTGCGATTTCTTTATTATTATAGTTAATGTTGTGTGACTTGGCCGTTGAAGGGTACACAGGGGTACAAACCAGGTGCTACATGACACCCTTGCACCAATCTGTCGCCAGAACCGCTACCCATTGACGATGGAAAATTGCCACTTGGAAAACGTTGATTGAATAACCAGTCAATTGTAGGCTTGATAAAGCTGCGTATTTCAATAATACTTTTGTATAGGCGAGCCTGAAACAATCAGTATAAAAAATTATTTCCAGTACAGGCGGACTTCATAGAAGAGATAGAAGTCATTCTGTACGTCTATTTTATGTTAGATCGGTGGTCGGTTTGAGGCTCCAAAAAGAAGAGAGCAGAAGTCAGCATTGTCAATGCTGTATGCATGTGTTGCACAATCAACAACCGCCTAAAATGAGACACTAGCGTCCAATTACCAATATGGGCTATTAACTAGCTTAACAAATATAGGTAGTTACAACAGATATAACATTACATGTAAAAACAATTACGTGGAACATTACGTGTAAACGCAACTTTATCAATTTTCATGTGGCAATTTTCTATCGTCAATGGGTAGCGGTTCTGGCGACAGATTGGTGCAAGGATGTCATGTAGCACCTGGTTTTGTACCCTTCAACGGCCAAGTCACACAACATTAACTATAATAATAAAGAAATCGCAGTAAGGAACCTTAGACTTGGCACGACTTTGTCTAGATTTCATTACTTTTTAGAGATAAAGAAGCAGCTTCATCAAGACTTGGCTAGTTTTTTACAGAATGTTTTTGGTGGGATTTACACTTTATAATATTCTATTCAATTTTCTACGAAAAACATCATTTCACCGCATTTCCAGGGGTAATTAATCATTTACTCTTTAGTATAACAATCCTTGTTAAATAATTTTTGCTCAATAACATAAAGTGTGTGGCTGAATTTTACGAATGAGTTCACGCGCCAACGCTGGTGACGAGAAAGCTGTTTTTTTATTATAAGCCGCAGTGTTCTTGGCACTGCGCCGCAGGGATTATGATTATATAAAATACTGTTATTGTTGTAAATATTATATTACAAAAGTAACAGACAGTTGAAAAAGTTAAAAACATTTGGCAAGATAAAACATAAACACCGGAAAATGCGAGTAGGACTCTAACCCTAAGGGTTCCGTAAACTAAATTTTTATGTAGATAGTCAATCTATCGCAGGAGTAAGCAGTTATTTTATTGCAGGGTTAGGTAATCACCGAACACTGCTTTAACGAAAAGTTAAGTCAGATTGTAAGACAAACTTACAAGTGGAAAAATTATTCATAACTGCAAACAAAAACATTTAATACGATTTTGCTGCAAATTATCATTTTTCAGATTTTCGTGTTACTTGCTTGCTTCTTGCTACTTGCCAACATCCAATTGCTTGAATTTTTTACACATTCAAGGACCGTAGACCTTAGCATTTAATATTAATTTTAACTTGATACCTTTATCCGTTCCTAAGAAAAAGGATCTTGACAGACGGACAGACAACCAAGTGAGCAATTCCGTTTGTTCCTTGCGAGTCAGTGCAGTGGCAGATGTAAAAGAACACTGTTGGATATACTAGAATAATTTGAAAAACCATCAACAAAACAAAACATACCATCTTATTCAAGTATGTTAAACGTAAACCTGTGACGTGAAGCAAAAAGTGCGACACCTCTGGCAGAATTCGCCACATATCCCCTAAGTTACCACGGCTTATTTTTAATTGGATTTACATTAAAATATACTAAATAACATAGATATATAAAAGCAACAATTTGAATATCTATAAATTATGCTATTCCTATCTACAAGGAATATCTAAATTTATAAGATCCAGTAGTGCCGATATATCGGTATTGACATAATATGTGCATAGCCCTCAGCTGTATACGAAAATGTCGACAGTGAAACGATGTTCACACTCGAACGCCGTCAGCTGCGGTTGTTACGCAAGCCCATAGAACGCATCTCTCAATTCTTCCCCATTATGCCGTTTACTGTTCCCAATGTTTCCCTGCTCGGGCACTCCCATTTGGAGCTCGACTACACAATATTCGATTGGGTTACAACTTTCGAACACGAACGAGTACTTTGCCGAATTTGAAATGCGAGTGCTATTTTGAATACCTATTATACTGCAGACTGTATTTCGTGTATCTTACGTTTAAATTGAAGGCTTTTAAAAGTTTCTGGAAATTTGGGAAGTATTTACATTGCAAAGATAATTTTCAACGCAGCTAACGTTAAAATAAAAACATCAAGGTTTTTTCATGGTAGAGTATCGTACGGTGAGTTATGAGATGAGAACTGGATAACTTTTTTATTCTAGACAGACGAGGCATAAGCCTCTCAGTTCTCAAAATCCATTTACTACAGGTAGGCTGTCTGCTCGTTTGTCAATTTTACTTGTATATAAAAAATTATTTGTAAACATCAAAGATGGATAATTATGTAAAGTTATGTTAACACGGGTTTTTCGTAATTATAGTACGTGATGGTAATATGGTCATCCACTTAATATGGTCACTTTCGTATAACTTAAAAACTACAGTCTTGTTTGCATAGATGGCTCTGAGATACGATAGCTCTTCATCGATCAATCAAATAATAAACGGTGAAAAGGGCGTTGCTTTTTGGATTCGGTAGGTGAAGCTGTTGTCAAGATCCCGAAATCACTCGTGGGATGCCGGGGCGTATCGCTAGTATGATATAAGAGACACATATTAAACTCGTTTTCTATACATAAATCCCTACAACCGGAGATAACAGCCGCGTACTTTCACGATCTGATAGAAAAGAAGATATATAACAAGCATTTTTAGAAAACTATTTTAAATGATTAAAATATGTTCTAAAAAGTGAAAACGGGATAAATCAGTTTAGACGTACGATGAAGTCCCTGCACGTCTGACGGTTGTTTAAGAAGGAATAGGATTACGGTACCTACTGGGCTTTCAAGATTGCCTATGTAATCTGTAATTGCAATCTTTTTCATACGGAATACAAAAATAAACTTGTGTCTCAATGTTACTCTTAAACCGTAAAATAATTTTCAAGCTTAACATGCTGTTTAAATATCTCTTATACTGGTTATGTTTAGGGCAAACCACCTGTGATATACCGATGACAAGATTCACCTACATATCAGAACCTTGCTGTGTAACAATATGTTGAGGCCTATACTTAGCAGTGAACTTGTGATAGACTGTAATGATGATGACGATGAATTATTTTATGTTTTTGAAATATAAGATTCTTCATTAACATATTCTTATTTTATTTAATTTTTTTGAATGCTTCGGTGGTTAGGTCATGTAGAAAGAATGAATGAGGAAAGAGTGACAAAGCAAATTTATATGGCAGATGTGAACGGCAGAGTCGGGAAGGGACGCCCTAGAAAAAAGTTTATCGACCAAATTGGTGATATTTTGAAAATGGGCCACGTTAGAAGTACCCTTAAGCGACGAGCATGTATGCGTAGATATATGGATGTAAAGGAGGCGAAAGAGGTATGTCAGGATCGTGCCAAATGGAAGTCCGTAGTCTCTGCCTACCCCTATGGGTGACAGGCGTGAGTGTTTATGTTTATGTTTTTTATTTTCTTACTGTCATTATTGGTCACATTTTCCGGATAAATTATGTCAAGACCATAAATTGTCGATATCTTTAATTCAATGAGTGATTGAAATTCCTCAATGTTTCGAGTACTTTACAGCGGTCATGAAGGGGACTGAGGTGTTTGACGTCCCAATGTCATAAGTAACAACGGCTACCTTCAGTTTAAAATTATAAATTTTTGATCCGATCTACGCAGAATGAACTTATAGTATCTTGAAATCTTGCAGTTGAACACTTAGGTTGGGATTTAATTTTATTAATTATAGTATTGCAAAGTACTCGAGAAAATATACGTTGTAGAGCCACGCTGCAGCTGTATTGTGGTTGTAACATGAATGGGTCAGCTCGACCGGGGAAGGACCACATTCTTACAGAATACCAGCGTAAAATGCAGCTTAATGCTGCTGTGTTTTGTATGGTGAGTAACCAGAGTGCGAACCAGTAAAAACGGTACGTACCAGTAAAACGTGTTTTTACCGAAAACGAGGTATACCCTCTTAGTCCTCAGGGGTGACAAAATATCAGCATCATTTTGATTCTCGCTTGAGGATAGATGTAGATGTCTTTTGGCCACAGCATCCACTTACCATCCGGTGAATTGTGTGCTTGTTTGTCACCCTAGTCTATAAAAATTGTTACACCTAATAACGTTACAGTAAACAGTTAACATACGCGATAAAATCAAGTTTCATTTAAATGTGTACTGTTCACGTAAATATAAGAAATCATTAAGTATTTTAATGTACTACATCTTATTTATTTCAGTTCATATAAAGTAAAGCCTTAAGGCCTTATTATAGTTTTTTAACAAGATTTATATCCGAAAGTATTAAGTCGGGTTTCAACCGTAGCCAAGTCCAAGTTGTTCGCCATTGAAGCACTGAAGCATGAATTCCGTCCCTCGAGCGCATAGCAATCAACTGGTACATAGCGCTGGACGACGCAAAGCACGCAACTTCCATGACCGCTTTTGTAAATGCCATTTGTTTTGCAACAAAAATATATTCTCGTCCTGTATAGTATGGCGTACAGTTTATAGCTGTTCAACTTAAAAGTGTTGTTTCTATTTTTCATGGGTAATTTATTTTGACTTTATGTCTCTAGGCTTTGTTTCTATTTTTTTTTAAATTCCTCACTTTAAGTGTTTGTTTTAAACTACCTAAACAAAAGAAAAAATATTCATAATGAAACTCTATGTTTAATTTGTTTTAAACTGTTAACTTAAAACAAACTAAATAATAAACTGTAAAAAAAAATAGAAGTTCGATTTTAGTCGACTTGTAAAAAACGAGGAGGTTCTCATTTCGAGTGTATGTTTTATGTAATGTATCTTCCGCGATATTTTCGTCAACTCTGAACCGATTTTAATGTTTATTTTTTTTATAAAACAGGTTGTATCTAAATCATGTTAATTACTTTAAGCCTATCAAGTACAACCTTCATCTATCTATAACAACTTTTGAAATACCACTGCTGAACATAGGCGTACCCCATAGATTGCCTCATACCCTCATAGGACATATTTGCCATAGTTGCCACGCTTGGCATGTGGGTTGGCAACCGCAGTTTTTTATTTTTAGTTGTTATTAGGAATACACTGCTGCCCATGTTGGTTGTAGGTTTGTTTACCTCTGTTTGTCTTACGACGATATGGGATAGTGGATATTCTGGCTCCCAACTACACCGCTTAAAATTGGTTTACAATTGGCAAATATATCGGATAACATACATAAAAAAATACAGTCGAGTTGAGAATTCGCTCCTTTTTTAGTGACAATATAAAATATCGTCTACAAAATTTACAGTTTTTATAAATTATAATATTTTTTAAATTACACAGATCTCAAGTAACCCGTTTCGAACCCCACGCACCTTGTTGAGAAAGTTTTTTCCATGAGGAATACAAGGCTTCTCTAATCATTTCAAAAATATGAGCAAGATTGTGACCTGCAATGATATCTTAAAAGCTATGGTTACAAAAGCTATGGATTTGGTTAAAAAATCTCTTAAATGAGAAAATATATCAATAACTTTTTTATCGAAATATCCTTCTCGTAAAACACATCCCTATTTATTGACAACGAGGCGTTTCGTCAATAAATATGTATAATACTTAAAATATTCGTAATTTTCGCTACTATATATTTTAAACAAACTGCGATGAAACAGCTAGTTAAGGTTTAAATTAAAAAAGCTTGCACTTTTTTGCGCTTAAATTAATTTTCATGAAAAGCAAATTAAATTAGCATTTCATTTAAAAGCATCGCACGCGTGGAGCGATATTAATTTCAGTAATTATTTTATTTTAAAACAACGTTTGAAAATATAACTAATTAACGATATTGCGATTAGTAACTGAATAATGAACAGGTACACTAATACGTAGAAATTGAATATCATCGCTTCTGTAAAGCAGTATTAGGTACAGGTATATTATATGAAAATTAATAATTAAATTATAGTTTTAAAAGAACTAAAGAAGTACCTCACTACTAAACTAAAGAAGTTTCTCACCCTATCACTCAGATTCAGTCCTAACATACTCCTTAGCGACCGCATTTCTACTGCATTTATTCTACTCTCGTACCTCCTCTGCCACACACAACTATCACTACCATACGTAAAAGTAAGGACTAATACAGCATTGTGAATTACCATACGTGCCTTTTTTTGACACATTTTGACTTTTCACAATAGAGTGTAGGGCTCTATTTACTTTATTTCCTACGTTCACTCGTCGTTCTATATCCTTATCATATCTGCCATCCCTGCTGAATACACAACCCAAATATACAAACTCATCTACTTACTCAACCGTTTCCCCTTCTATTGATATGCTGTTATTTAGATTTAAGGTAGCCAAAAATACTATATTTTAACAATAAAAAAAAAAGTTTTTTGGTTAAAAATAGCTTAGAACTGTTTTGACATTGCTATTTATCTGTTCGTAAAGTTTCATTACAAACGATCCAGCTATTTCAAAGATTAGCCCACACGGGCAGTCAGGCAAAAGTTTTAAAAATATTTATTTATTTCTTAATAACATGCATATTATAGAACAGAGTTATTTCGATATTAAAGTTAAAGTTAGAGTTACAGGTTACAGCCTATATACGAGTACGTCCCACTCCTGGGGCACAGGCCTCCGCTCATTTCTAAGAGGGTTTTAGGGCAAGATATTGTACGCCACGCTGCCCCAACTTGTTGGCGAACTTCACATGTCTTCGAAATATTTTTTGCTTATTTCTCTGACATGCAGGTTTCCTCACGATGTTTTCCTTCACCGCCAAGTGCGTAGTAAATCAGCGCTTAAAATTGCAATTAACAATTTCTTTGGTGTCGGCGGGGATCGAACCCGGTTTGCTTGCGTACTGTGAAATTTATAGCGAGCAACAACCATTTGAGCGACTAGCTTTCGATATTACAAACATACATCGTTATTTATGTGTATAAGGGTATAGATAAAGTTATAGATAGTAGCATATTTCAACTTTTTTTTTAATAAAACTGAACTAACAAACGAAATTCGATGCACCTTTTTTTTTAGAATAGGTGAAAACGAGAAGAGATGGTAAGTGGTGCTGGCTGACTCTACATCTATCCTCCATTAAAAATCAAAATGCAGATGGTTTCACGTGACTGAGATGGCTCGTTCCAGTAAAAGGGTTTTCTCTACCTCAATACGAAATAAAGATAAGCTACTATAGTATGAGACGTGGTCTTTGTTCTAATATAACAGCTTGGCTCTAAGTTGATGATGAGTAATTGTACTGATGATGTGTAAATGATGATGTTAATTGTATGATGGTAAGTGGCTAGCCAACTTCAACAGGTCTTTCGTTCCCGGTAAAAAGTAGCTCCGGTTCTCTTCACTCACCATACGAAACACAGCAGCATTACGCTGCTATTTTACGCTGGTACTCTGTCAAACTATTTATTTTTAAACCTATCAGACAATAAAGGTCACCTGCCAGACGCTCCAAAATCACTACACCAAATAATACAATTATACTAGCTATGCTGCTCTAAGGTTTATTTAAAAGTTAATCGTTGGAATGCTTTTTGGAACAAGATAATGAAAAAGGAGCTTTCAGATAATACGTTTAAGAAAAAATAAGAGCTTTAGAAATCATTTCAAAAATTGAGGCTTTTATGTTTACAAAGCTTTCTTTTGAAATAAACGGAGTTCATTAGTGTAGAGTGTATCAAACGAATTCAGAATAGTAAGTGAATATATTTTTTAATATACCTTTTTTACTTTTTCTTCAGTAACAATTTCTTTTTCGTTTTATAAATGCGACACTTTGCTTCAATAATTTAGGTATATCGCCTGACGTAACTGTGTTGGAGTTTTAATTTCCCAGAATTCAGCACAAAGTCATTTGGCTATACCTAAAATACCTAATTTAATACGCGTCCCGTTTGCTCCGAGTTCAATTAACCGCCACAAGATGGCGCTAGGCGACATTAAGCGCCCGTAATATTCCGGTATGACTTCACTGCTCTATTTCTGGAAATCATTATCGAAGTATATTTCAAAAGTATTACGATTTTTGTATTACACGCCCTTGATACGTTATTTTCCTTAGATTAAAGTGTGATGGGGTGAGAATATGTTGCGGCGAATATTTCTTACTTGGCAACAGTAACTTCCAAATGTTTCGTTATGATTACTCTATTTAGGCCTCGTAAGGGTTACACGAGCTATGTTCTGTATCTTCTTATTTGAACTAATAACATTCTGTGAGGTCTTGATTCCTATTAATCGAACTAAATCTTCTACGTCTATATTACAATAACAGTATATATTTTACTGTTATTGTAAACTGTATGTTCACCGCGAATTCGTTCGCGTGGAGTTTATTACGATTGGATTTCATTGGTTTTAATTATTTTGCGCGTAACTCTAATTTTTTTTTCTAAAATAAGTGTGGCCTAAGTTACTCTTTATAAAATCAGCTCTCTGCCAGTGAAAGTCTCGTCAAAAACAGTCCAGTCATTTCGGAGATTAGCCTGAACAAACAGACAGACAAACATTTTAAAAATTGTTTTTTATTTGTTATAAGTACCGTCACTGGGGGCACGTCAGTGACCCCGCGAAGTCGAGCAAAAAAGCGGAACGGCCGTACCATCCGCATCCTTATCTCGAGGCAGTTCAGGCCATTTTCGATCCCCCTATAACTTCGTTGCGAATAAAACTAGAAGCCTGAATTTTCAGTAACCAAGCTGGCATTATATTACAATGGTATATTTCAGATTTCATTTAATTTGAAGCAGTAGTTTAAGAATAATAACAAGCCAAAATTTCTTAATTTTGTCACTTACTGACTGACTCACCGATCATCAAAACTCTAAGCCTTAGAGTCTAAGGCACTTCTAGCAAACGTAAAAGCTTCTGATTTGGAATACAATTAGTGTTTAGTGTATAAATTAAGGAAAAACTAAAATATTTTCCAATTTCAGTCCAGTTTTCTAGATACATTAACTGTATAAATAACTTTGTAATCCCATATAAATATATACGATTGCAAAGTTATACTTGCAGTGAATGAATCAGTGCACCAGTATATGTATAATCTAACGGAATAATAGGTGTAGATAGGTATGTTGTTGGTATTTAAGAAGTAGAAGTTAGTGACTTGGCAATCGCACTAAACAATCTCAAAATTTAATATGATATATATTAGGTACTTGTGAGATACATTGCGTTTTCATTCCCTTAAGTAGGGACTGAATAAATTAACCGACTTTGTATTACATGAATCTCACAACCTTTTACGTTAGAAGAACTGAGGTGTGAGACTTGTTTTATTTTTACAAGTTATGTTTTTGATGGCATATTCTTTTATATACATTTAGTAAAAAGCTGCTATTTTGACATTAGGAACAGACAATTCAATTTTATTTATTTGTATGGAGAAAAAATATAAGCTAGCCCACGAGTTGGCATGTTGGACACTTACCATCATTAATTAGTGAAGGCCACAGAAACGTTGTCATACTCGTACCTTATTGCGTTCGTTGGCTCTATTGCCCTTCAACTGGAATACCGTAATGGATGCACTCCAGCTACAACGCAATAGTTTGGAAAGAAGGGTACGATCTTTTCATTACATGGACCCCCAGGCGGAATATGTTTCAACAACTTGAAGGATTTAACTGAAATTATTAAAGCTTTTCATCGAGTGTAAACTTGAACTGCATGGGGTGTGTTTTGTTAAATATCGAAAATTTCTTTCGCTATTGATTATTGGTGGCATATACAAAGCGTTAAGTGGCAATTTAATGCTGCTGTGTTTCGTATGGTGAGTGTAGAGAACTGGAGATCCCTTTTACTGGAAATTAAACATTCCATCTTAGTCCCCAGTGGTAATAACGCATCTGAGTTTTGATTCTTAATCGAAGATAGATGTAGATGTCTATGGGCCAAAGTATCTATCTGCGTGCTCGGTTGACACCCTTATTATTTCTTTTTTTTTTAAAGAAATCCAGTACGCAGGTATCGTCTTGCATTTTGCAGAAATGCCATAATTGACACATGTTTTAAAAAACATATGGGTGGCTAAGTAGGTACTGCCTTACCTATTTTATTTCGGGGGTTTTTAAAAATTTCAATTTTAGTTTATTCGTACTAACCTACTCGGTTCAAATGTAAAAGTAGAAAGTGTTGTATAAAGCTTAAAATATATAGAAAGAATAAAAATATAGATCTAAAAAAAAATCGGTTTAAGCTACACATATTTTATAGGTGTGTAATGTATAAATTTACCTCATCTTTTCCTTTGACGACGCACATTTGAACGTCAATGGCTGGGGAATACCAGACCAGTCTGCGTTGTTCCGTGAGGTCTGTGAGACTGAGGTTGTACACCACATTTCTGTAACAAAGGAAAGTTAGTTAAGTTATATATAGCTTGTTCACATCGTTACGTACATAAGTCGTGGAAATAAAATTATATAACCTAAACAATACGTGTTTACATAAGTTCAATTATACCAAAAAACATAATATGCCCAAAAGACGTAAGCTATAATCGGTAATCTAAATTGATTAGCAGCCCAATTTATTTGTAGGTAATCAAATATATTTAAAAGAACACAATATGCTGTTATAAGTTATTGCTATTTATTATTATTAAACTTAAATGATTAACCAATTTCCTGACCCGTAAATTATTGTATGAATATTTCAATTGTTCAACTATTGTGTCTGTTTCATACTCAGCTCGTAAAAGTCTACTTTTTTTATAGCAGAGGGGGCTAACGAGCATACGGCTCACCTGATGGTAAGTGACTACCGCCGACCATGGACACCTGTAACACAGGGCCTCCGGGTATGTCCGGGTGGACATTTGCTGGTTGTAACTGATGAAACATTTATTTCCTTTTATTGTGCCTAATGTATTTTAATATAATATTATAAAGCACTTAGTGGAATCAGAGATCTGAACCCAATGATGACGCTCAGTGAAAACAAATTGGATAGAGGAAAGTGTAGTCAGAATCAGAAAACTAAAATTCGCAACGACAGTTAACATCCATAATGGGAAAGACTGCGCTCGCACAAAATTCTCATACGTGGTAGAGCCACGCTGCAGCTATATTATGGGTGTAGCACGAATGGGAAAGACCACGCTCTCCCAGAATACTAGCTTAAAATAGCAACTTGTTTAGAGATATGGAGACCCTTTTTACCGGAAACGAGGAATTCCATCTTAGTTCTCAGGGGTGACAACGCATCTGCGTTTTGATTCTTAATCGAGGATAAATGTAGATGTCAATCGGCCACATTATCCACTTACCATCAGGTGGACTGTGTGCTCGTTTGCCACCCTTATTCTACAAAAAAAAAAAAGAATTACAGTTAAAGTTAAAGCGACAGTAGCCTTAAAGCGACAGTAGCCTAATGGCAGGGCTTAGATCGCGAACTCAAAAAAAGGTCGTGGGTTCGAATCCGCCATTCGACTACTGTCGTGAACCACTCCTAACACAAGCATTTTAAGCTTACCAGGAGTGGTTAAAGGAATATTAGTAATGTTAATTAATAGAGCCGTGGTAGCTCAGTGGCTAACGCTCGCTGTAAATATAACAGAACGCGAGTAACCCGGGTTCGATCCCCGCCGGCACCAATGAAATTGTTAATTGCAATTTTAAGTGCTGATTTACCACGTGCTCGGCGGTGAAGGAAAACATCGTGAGGAAACCTGCATGTCTGAGGAATAAGAAAAAAAATATTTCGAAGACATGTGAAGTTCGTCAACACGCATTTGGGCAGCGCGGCGGACACTTCCTCGCCCTAAACCCTCTCAGAAATGAGGGGAGGCCTGAGCCCAGCAGTGGGACGTATATAGGCTGTAACTTTACTTTACTTTACTAATTAATAGGATTACTAATATTTAAAAAAAACAGTGTTAAATAGCAGCGTATTATTTTGATATATTTCGCATTGTGAGTGATGAAAATAGGAGCAGGAGACACTTTTTACCAGTAACGAGGTTCCATCTTTTTATTTTCTTTAAATATTATAAGCCAATGCTTGATAACTATTCCACCTGGATAGTAAGTGGTGATACTTCATATACGATAATGCACTAACTTAGCTTAATTTAATCCTTAAGTGTGACAACGCATCTGTAATTTGTTCCTTATGATAATGATAATATGATAATATGATAATGATAATTTATTACTTTAAAACAAGTAGTAAGTTGTTACAATATTGTTGGGCACCCTCTTTTAAGTAAATAGATACCTGTAGTAGAGGGCCCCGCTCTTCCTTATTACAATTATATTACTA